>ML778660.1:1086153-1096628 GCA_009831015.1 Picea engelmannii | reverse complement strand
TCAGTTAGTTCATACTTGTAACAAGTATTTGGGTCATATTGTATCTCATGAAGGTGTTAAGGTAGACCCTAACAAGATTAAGGACATGATGTACTGGACGATTCCCAAAATATTGAAGAATCTTAAAGGATTTTTGGGTTTGACAGGTTACTACCGCAAGTTTGTTCGGCACTATGGAAGAATAACAACACCTTTAATGACAATAACTAATAAGGATGCATTTTCATGGACTCCAGAGGCCACTAAATATTTTGAACAACTTAAAGAGGTGAGGTGAAAATCTCCTGTCTTGACCACTCTAGACTTCACAAAAACCTTTATTGTGGAATGTGATGCCTCGGGAAATGGAATTGGTGCTGTCCTAATGCAATGAGGAAGGCCCCTAGATTTTGAAAGTTGACCACTCAAGGGAAAGGACTTACACAAACCCATTTATGAGAAGGAAATGATGGAAATACTGCATGCATTGAAAAAATGGCATCCATACCTAATAGGTAGGCACTTCAAGGTCAAAACAGATCATGACAGTCTTAAATAATTCCTCGAACAAAGACTATGTTCAGAAGAACAAAAAAAATGGGTAACCGAGATATTGGTTTATGATTTTGAAATCATCTATAAAAAGGGGAAGCAAAATGTTGTGGTAGATGCAGTGTCAATAAAGGATGAAGATGTTGATGCCTTTCTCTGTGTTATCTCGATCATCCAACCCGATTGGATAATAGAAGCAAGGGATGAATGGAAGAATGAGGAAAATGTGTGGACTCTCATTCAAAAGTTGCAACATGATTCCAATGCATCAGATACATTTAAATGGAAAAATGATTCACTATGGTACAAAGATCGCTTATAT
Source organism: Picea engelmannii (assembly GCA_009831015.1). Lineage (NCBI taxonomy): Eukaryota > Viridiplantae > Streptophyta > Pinopsida > Pinales > Pinaceae > Picea > Picea engelmannii. Next base: position 1,095,775 of record ML778660.1, on the reverse strand, counting down.
TTATGTAAGAATTCCCAACTCAAACAAAAGGTATTATTGGAATTGCACACCTCTCTAGTAGGAGGGCACTCGGGATTTTTGAAAACCTGCCATAGAGTCAAGAAGGATTTCTTTTGGGATGGCCTTAAAACTCATGTTCAAAGGTTTGTGTCAGAATGTTTGGTTTTCCAACAAAAGAAGGTGGAAACAATTAAGACCCCAGGTCTTTTACAACCATTATCCATCCCAAGTCAACGTTGGGAGGCGGTTTCCATGGATTTCATCACAGGGTTACTGAAGTCGGAAGGAAAGAGTGTCATCATGGTGATTGTTGATAGACTGACCAAGTACACACACTTTTGTGCACTCTCTCATCCCTTCAAAGATAGTACAGTTTCCACCGCATTCATGGAGATAGTTCAAAAGCTATATGGCAGCCCAAAGATTATTGTAAGTGACAGAGATCCCATCTTCACTGGACATTTTTGGACATAATTATTTTCTTGTTTGGGTACTCAATTGGCTCATAGCTCATCCTATCATCCTCAATCTGATGGACAAACTGAGATAGTGAACAAATGTCTAGAAGGTTACCTTCATTACTTGTCTCTGATAAAAAAACACAATGGTTCAAATGGTTACCCTTAGCAGAATGGTGGTATAACACTTCCTTTCATACTCCAAAAAAAATGACACCATTTATGGCACTCTATGGATACCACCCTCCTTCCATCACTTCTTCTCTAAAATAAAAATCTAAGGTTCAAGCAGTGGAAGATCACGTCGAGCATCAACAACAAGTTTTCCAAATCCTAAAGGACAACCTGACCATGGCACAAAATCGCATGAAACAACAAGCAGATCAACATCGTAGTGAAAAACGTTTTGAAGTAGGGGATTGGGTGTCTTTAAGACTACAACCATACAAACAAATGTCCCTCAAGCAAGCCAAAAAGGATAATAAATTATCACCAAAGTACTATGGCCCTTATAAGGTATTGCAAAAGATTGGTAATATGGCATACAAATTGGAGTTGCCTACATCTTCACGAGTACACCCAGTTTTCCATGTTTCATTTTTAAAGAAGGTTATAGGTGACAAGATCCCAGTTCAAACTATATTTCCAAAACTTGACGAGGAAGTAAAAATCACTTTGGATCCTGAAGCCATCACTGACACAAGAGTTCTCCAGCTGAGGAATAGATCCATTTCAGAGTATCTCATTAAATGGAGGAAACTACCAACTGAAGACTCCACTTGGGAAGATGAGTCTTTTATACAGAAGCATCCAGAGTTACTGAAGGATTGAGGACAACACTTGTCTCAAAGGGAGGGGCATGTTAAGCCCTAATATTGGCTCATTACCCCTTAATTGGGGCATATTACATTAGTAATGTTATTTTATTTATGTCAACTTTAATCCATTAGTTGTAGTTATACCTCCTAGTCTCCTATATATATACCAAGGAGACATTTTCATTTGGAATCATCTTGGAATTGTACATTTATGTGGGCATAAGTAGGTTTCCCCCTTGAAGAGGCTTATTATTTGAATTTCTCTCTTTTTCAAGGCATTGAGTACTTATTTTGGGGTTTTTTTATGCTATATTAATATTTGGTTCTTAACAACCAAGAACCTTCTTCATACCCAAAAGGTAAGGACCAGAATGAGACTTAGTAGTCAAAGATGGTATATTACATCATATAAAGACCATTGATATCATTAAGTGAAACCAAGACTGAAACAAATATTAAATGACAACACACACATGCCACAATCTTGACTCCACACAAAATACTTGTTAGACGGTTGGTTGCCATTGATGTCAACAAGTAGTGGTTGAAATTGATGTCAACAAATGTGATGGGTTTATTTGGAGAAGTCTCCAAAGTGTTCCCCTTATGGCATATCTCTTAGCATGGCCCTCGTGGGAAGATGCTTTGAAGAAGTATACAAGAAACACATAGGTGTGGTAATGAAGCATGAATTTGTTTGAGGAAAAAGAACATGAAGGATTGTGTAAATGTAGGTAACACACTCATATATGTATAATACTTGTCATTCCATTTCGGTGATAGGTGGTATTCCACGTGGTTCTTGGCGGTTGAGGAGTTATGAGTTAATGAAGTTGGAAGCCCCAAAGATGGGTTACAAAGCCCCTAGTTGGTTACAAGACAATCAATGAAAGGGTTAAGTGGTTATAACAAGAAACCCATAAAGTAAGGAAATAAGTTAGAAAAAGTATAAAAACCCCTCAAGGATTATTTCATAAGAACAATTCACACACATCTATATTGATTATCTATCTTGTGAAGAAATTTTGGTCTATTGGAGAATCTAATGTTGAGTATGAGGCAATAAGTCTGAGTTTGCGAAGGAAGGTTGAAGGTGAAAGTATTAGAGTAGAAGAAAATGTGAGTAACCCTAGTTTTTGAGGTATCCATGGGTTATAGGTCAAAAGGGAATGGATGTACATCAGTCATAGTGGATAAAAGCATGGATACCCATGGGTAGTAGAGAAGAAAGTTGCATATCTATGGAAACGTATTTGAAGAAGATGGTATCTCTTGTTTATTGAATATGACATGCACCAGGTTGGTTTGTTTATATGAGACTGTATGCACTAGGTCTTGTTCATGAGTAAAGTTATGTCTTTTATATTTTTGGTTGATGCTTGTATCATGGATGGTATGGCACATACTTTAGGCATGTCTTGGAGGCCCTTTTTGTATATGGTTGCATATGGTTGAGGTCCATGTTTTGGTGTCATTGATACATGCTTGAGACATCCTTTGTACATTGTATATGGTTTTTATCATTCATTGTTAGAGGAACATACTTTTTATAGTGGCATATATTTGAGGCATATCTTGGGATAAGGTATGATGCATGTTTAAGGTACATTGTGGTACCTTATTTGGATACTTGATGTTTAAATGATATATATGAGTGGATCTGGTTGATATATTAGGTATAGATACAATGGAAGGGACATTGACAGGTTACAATTTGATGATCAATTACGGGTTGATATGACAATGGCAGGTTGGATGATAGTTTGATTATAGGTTGATTACCATAGGTAGTGACAATATCAGTGGTAGTGACAATTTGGTCTACATTTATATTTCAGGGCAACAAGATGGGGTAAGGAAAGGGGGTTGTAGAATCCTCTTGTTGGTTCTAGAGAACACAGGGAGTTGGATCTTCCTTCAGGTTGGATCTTGAGAATCACGGGGTTGTATCCTCCTTCTAGTTTGAGCGAGAGAACTTAGGGAGTTGTAGCTTCCTTCAGGTTTGATCTTGTAAATCGGGGGTTGTATCTTCCTTCAAGTTTTAGTTGGAGAATTAGGAAGTTGGTGCTTCCAATGAATGTATTCTTTGATATATAAGACAATAATTATGTGGTTTTCTCCTATTTGGGTTTCTACATAAATTCTAATGTACTATGTTTATGTGATTGTTTATTATGAACTATTGATCTATACTGCTGATGATATATTGAATGCTCATGACAAACTGTTGAACACTACCATTGAATATAATATTGAAGGATCAGATCCTATCACAGAGAGGGGGGGGGTGAATTAGTGACACAACAATTATATCAATTTTTCATTTATTAATGCAAACAGAATTTTAACATAGTATTTTTATCATGGAACCCAAATGGGAAAACCACAAACTCCTTTCTATTAACTGCAAAATTTGTTTTACATGTTACATAGAAGGAAGATGTACTTCCTTTTTTATTATCGCCAACTGATCAGGATGCATCCACACCCTAGTTTACCAGCACCAACTGGTAGGAGGATACAACCCCCTGTTTAGTTAGCTACAACTGACAAGGAAGAACAAACTCCCTTTGCAGGCACCAAACTACCCTTGCACCACCCAACCACCCTTAATACAGAGGTATTTGTATTTCTTCCTGGAATCTACTTCAACTATTGATCTTCTGATTTGGACTATAGAGACACTTTCTTCTCAACACTCTTCCATGATCATATACTCTTCAAACGATGTGAGTGTGACACAACCGTGTCCCTTCATTTCAAACATTGCACCTCTTCGAATAATTAATGTTAATATTGTTTATTTATTTTTACTGTGAAGGTAAATTGATTACAATCATGGATCAATTTTAATCCTTTATACTTGTTCACAAATCTTTGTTAATTTCACTAAGACCAGATTCTATGAAGGCACTTTCTTCAATCCATTTCATATGACCAGATGCAACGATTAGGTGGTTAGACAAAATGAGTGCTTGAGCACTTCCTTAAAATCAATGGTCGATATTTAATTACTCGTTGAGATAAGCGACTTACGGGATTTTGGGTTTTCGTCCTTCGAGACTTTAGGATTGAACAAACTTTCAAAACTTCCAAAGTAGATCTCTCTGAAATAGATCAGATAGTTCATTTCACGGAACCAGATAGATGGTCATGATTTAAACCTTGCACTCATCCTTCCACTACTGTAGATCGACAATAAGTAATTCTCCTGAAATGATCTTTCATATCAGATGTCTCATGTCCACTTCGGCTCTCTGACATTTGGGACTTGGGGTTCGGGACTTCTGGATATTAGAGTATTTGCTTGCGACGCAAAAATACCGAAGTAAAAACTCCCAACATGATGTAAACCTACTGATGTCACAAGATGACTTGGCATGTGTTGAGTAGTTTCCATGTGTCATTCAAATTCGTGATATACACGTGCCTAAAATGCCAATTTTACTTTGACACTTGCCACTCTCTAACTGTGCCATGTGTCCTAAATGATGTGCTCTGCTGAAATGGTCTAACAATGTGTCTTTCTTCCTCGACTTCGAGGCTTCAACCTTTGGGTTTGTTTGTTGTATGTTATTTCCAACCTCCCGATCTTCGAAATGGAGAAATTTCGACTAAAGGTGCTATCTCCTCTTCTACAACCTGTTTTACATTTGACCTCGGGTTATGACCCAGGGCTGAGTGTTTTTCATTTTCACATTTTGGGATTTCGAACAACTCTTGTAATTGTTTCTTCGAATCACGAATCCCTGAATTCATTGATATAGTGCCACATGTTCTCCTTCCAACCGATGACTAGGATCTCTTTGGAATTTCAGACTTCACGAGTTCAGGATCCTTGACTCCTTGACACTCAAAATCCTCTGATTCCCGAGTTCTGAAGGAACTCATAGCTAACCACCATGCAACTTCTCCCATATCTAACGGTCCTCGTATGTCCTCTAAATCCATCAGATATTGTCGTTTTGACCAAAAGGTAGGGGGCCTGACAGGTCATCCCAGGCTCTAGACTAGTGAGCTTCTCGTGGAGTCCAAACACCTAAAGCCCCTACCATACCTTTGCACTACGCATCGATAAGATATGGAGAGAGACATGCATATAAACCTGTATGTGTTTATTCGCTCTTCCAATGTGGGATAAATCTCATTACATGAGACAATCATTTTCGTCAACTCTTTGATAGGACAGTTGCTATGGCTTCTCGCCTTTTCTGTGCATTGATCAACTATTCATTATTTCCATTGATCCCGACGAAATCTCTACAATTCATTCTTCCTTTAGAGATTTTGGTCATTGAATAATTGTTGATCCTATCATGATCAATAATAGTCACAAATTTCCTTTCTGTGCAATGTGCTATTCCTTATGAGCTTTGATCTTTCGACTGTTCACTTCTCCTGGTCTCTCTTCCTCCTGAACTTGTGCTATCGATCTCTGCACACTGTTTTAACATCATCACTTCGATTGTTGACATCAATGACAATATATCCAACAATATCCCCCTTTTTCATTGAGGGCAAGAAACTAAATTCATATATAAAAAAAATCCCCCTGTGAAGATGCTTTTGTCTTATGAAGTTTTCCTTTTATGAAGTTTCTCTCCCCCTTTGACGTCAATGTCAAAGGGTTTATTCTCCAATCATTTGTCTGTATAAACACTTCTCTAACCACTGGTATCTCCTCCTGCAATCAACCTTTTTCTGTCATAAATGAATGACACTTTCTGTTGTTGATTGCTATCTCCCCCTCAATAGGTGCCAATTGATGCATCATTTTCTTGAGAGATTTAGGTAGGAAGAAGTATTACTCCCAATTTTTGCCTGAGATATTCAAATACATATTTGTTTAAGGGTTTTGTAAAAATATCTACCACCTGTTCTTGTGTTGGAACACATTCCAATTTAATGTTATTGTTTTCATCTTGATCTCTTAGATAGTGGTACTTTATGGGAATGTGTTTCGATTTCGAGTGTTGTACTGGGTTCTTAGAGAGACTTATCGCACTTGTATTGTCACAGTGGATAATTGTGGGTTCTTCAAATACTATTTTGATGTCTTGTAGAGTTTGTTTCATCCATTCCACTTGTATGAAACATTGTACTACTGCAATATACTCAGCTTCAGTGCTAGACAGAGAAATTGAGGAATGTTTCTTGCTTATCCAAGCAACCAGTGATTCTCCCAAAAACAATGCTCCTCCACTCATAATTTTTCTGTTGTCTACACTTCCTGCCCAATTAACATCTGAATAGGATTTTAATGTGAATGAGTCCTTGCTAGGATACCACAAACCAAGATCTATGGTTCCTTTCAAATATCTAAAGATTATTTTTATAGCCTGAACATGACTCTCCTTTGGTTCTGCTTGGAATCTAGACACCATCCCAACAACTTGCTTGACATCAGGTCTGTAAGCTGTTACATAGAGAAAACTGCCAATCATTGATTTGTAGTGGTTTGGATCTAAATCTTTGGACTCATCATCCTTGCTTAGTTTTCATCCAAATGTCATAGGTGTACTAACATGTTTGCAATCCTCTAACTAGAATCTCTTAAGCATATCCTTAACATTTTTAGACTAATGGATAAAGACTCCCTTTTGGGACTGTATTATTTGTAATCCAAGGAAGAAATTTAGTTTTCCAAGCATATACATTTCAAATTCTTGCTGCATCATCTTAGCAAAGCCCTTACTCATTTTTATATTATTACTACCAAATATGATATCATTAACACACACTTCCACAATGATTAAGTTATTACCATCAATTTTGCAATAAAGATTGTTGTCTACTGATCCCCTTTTGAGACCTTGTTTTTGTAAATAAGAGTCTAGCCTTACATACCATGCTCTGGGTGCTTGTTTTAATCCATAGGGTGCCTTCTTTAATTTACAAACATAGTCTCTTTTATTGGTTAGTTGGAACCCATCTAGTTGTTCAATATAGACTTCCTCTTCTAAATTTATATTGAGAAATGTTGATTTGACATCCATTTGGTACACTTTAAATTTTTTGTAGCTAGAGAAAGCTAAGAACATCCTAATTGCCTCTAATCCAGCCATAGGTGCAAATTTTTATTCATAGTCTATTCGTTCAACCTGAGCATACCCATTGCATACTAATCTGGTTTTGTTTCTGATTACTTTCCCATCTTCATTCATTTTAGTTTTATATACCCATTTAGTTCCAATGACATTTTAATCTTTTGGTCTAGGAACTAGTTCCCAAGTTTTGTTTCTTTCAATTTGATCCAATTCTTCATTCATATATTTAACCCAATTCTCATCTTTACATGCCTCTTTGATTGAATTTGGCTCAATATGTGACAACAATGCTAATTCTGTTTGATACAGTAGTTGTCTTCTTGTTTGCACTCCATCATTCATATCTCCAATAATCAGTTCTCCGAGATGATTTTTTTGAATAATTCTTGAGGGTGTCTTTGTATCTCTTCTTGGGAATTCTTCTCTTGTCTCTCCATATTGACTATATTCTTCACTTTCACTAGTATCCATATCATCTTCTTCCCTTTCTTTTTCATTCTCTTCTACTTCTTCATCTTCATATTTATTTTTAGATATGGTCTCTTGATTTTTGTTCCTTATTGTTTTTAGCTCATCCACCTTGACATCCGAACTTTCAATAATATTATGTGATCTATTATTGTAGCATATGTATTCCTTCTTGTTTGAAGCATATCTAAGAAAAATACCTTCATCATATCTGGCATCAAAGTTTCCAAGACTCTCATCTAGTCTTTTGATGTAGCATTTACTTCCAAAGACTTTGAAGTATTTCATTTATGGAGCTCCTCCAAACCATAGTTCATAAGGAGTTTTATCACTATTAAACCTCAGCTGACCTATTTTCAATATGTATACATTTGTTCTTACAACTTCCCTCCAATATCCATCTGACAATTTTTCTTCATTGAGCATAGTCCTTGCAGCCTCCTAAACTGTTCTATTCTTTCTTTCAACAATTCCATTTTGCTGAGGTGTTCTGGTAGCAGAGAATTGTCTTTTTATTCCATGAGTTTCACAAAATACATCGAACTGTTTTGAGGTGAATTCTCCACCATTGTCTGATCTAAGACATTTGATTTTTGTCTCCCTTTCATTTTCAACAAGGGTTTTAAGGGCTTTGAATTTGTTGAGTGTTTCTGATTTTTGTTTGAGAAAACATATCCAACTCATTCTAGTAAAGTCGTCAATGAACAACATAAAATAAGACTCTCCTTGTAAATTCTTGGTTCTCATAGGTCCACATAGGTCAGTGTGAACAAGCTCTAAAGGTTTAGAGGTTGTGTATTCTTTTTTTTTGAACCTTACCCTAGTTTTCTTCCCTAGTTGACAGTGTCTACACATAGCATTTGAGGGTTTTATGATTTTTGGCAAAATTCTTACTGCACCAAGGTTGTTGACTTTTACAATATTATCAAAGTTAATATGCCCCAACCTCCTATTCCATAACCAACTTTCATGTACATAATTTATATGACACTCCTCATTCAATTTTGCATCTGTTATATTGTCAAGAACCAAATATCAATATAGCATAGAAAAACCTCAGAAAAAGTACTCAATGCCTTAAAAAAAAGATAATTCCAGATGATAAGCCTCTTCAAGGGGGAAACCTCCTTTTACCCCACTTAAATGTTCAAGTACCAAATCATTCAAAATGAAAATGTCTCCTTGGTAATATAGGAGACTAGGAGGTATAATTACAACTAATGGCCTAAATCTATAAATAAAATAACATTACTAATATAATATGCCCCGATTAGGGGGTAATGAGCCAATATTAGGGTTTAACATGCCCCTCCCCTTGAGACAAGTGTTGTTTGCAATACTTGAGTAACTCTATATGCTTCTGTATAAAAGAATCATCTTCCCAAGCAAAATCTTCAGCTAGTAGTTTCCTCCATTTAATGAGATACTCTGAAATGGATCTATTCCTCAGCTGGTGAATTCTTGTGTCGGTGATGTCTTCAGGCTCCAATATGATTTTTCCTTCCTTGTCAAGTTATGGAAATATAGTTTGAACTAGGATATTTTCACCTATAACCTTCTTTAAGCATGAAACAAGGAAAACTGGGTGTACTCGTGAAGATGCAGACAACTCCAATTTGTATGCCATAGTACCAATCTTTTGCAACACCTTATAAGGGCCATAGTAATTTGGTGATAATTTATTATCTTTCTTGGCTTGCTTGAGGGACATCTGTTTGTATGGTTGTAGTCTTAAAAACACCCAATCCCCTACTTCAAAACTTCTTTCACTACAATGTTGATCTACTTGTTGTTTCATGCGATTTTGTGCCATGGTCAGGTTGTCCTTTAA
>ML778660.1:1053489-1072094 GCA_009831015.1 Picea engelmannii | reverse complement strand
GAGCATAAAATAAACAAGATCACTGAGAAATACACATCCACAATAGACACAGCATTTATCCTGGGAAACCCTCTAGGGGAAGAAAACCCAGCAAAAACTTCCTTATCATAAATAGCTTATCAAGAGTTCAAGAGATAACTCAAACAATACAGAAAATCCTCCTCTAAGAGATGCGCCACCCTTCTTCTTCTTTCACACAGTTGAAATGTCACCTTGCCTCATAAGAACATGAGCAAGTGAAGTGAGTTAGAAGTGAGGTGCTAGCCTCTTATTTATACAAAACTGGCACGTGTGAAGAGTCACCATTCTGGCAGGGCCGACCTCTCTCACTGGGTGGGTAAATCCACCTTTAATTAAATATGGCCCATTTAATATAACTGCTGGGGCCGACTTCTTATTCTTTACATTATAATTGTCCGATGACCAATCCGCAAAAGGGGATTTGGTCCTTATACAATTACCGACTTGGTTAATCCTCAATGGGGATTAACCTAATAATAAAAATAATAATAATGACATGATTAATCCACAATGGGGATTTAATCCAATAACAAAATAATAAGAATTCTCTTCGCAGTTACATTATTTCAACATGATTAATTAGTGTTAATACTAATTATTTATTTTTACCGTGAAGGTAAATTGATCACAGTCATGGATCAATTTTAATCCTTTATACTTGTTCATGAATATCTTTTAATTTCACTAAGACCAGATTCTACGGAGGTGCTTTCTTCAACCCATTTGATATGACCAGATGCAATGACCATGCGGTTAGACCAAACGAGTGCTTCCTTAAAATCAATGGTCGAGATTTAATTACTTGCTGAGATGAGCGGCTTACGAGATTTTGGTTTTTCGTCCTTCAGGACTTTAGGATTGAACAAACTTTCAAAAATTCTGTAGCAGATCTCTCTGAAATAGATTGGATGGTTCATTTCATAGAACCAGATCGATGGTCATGATTTAAACCTTACACGCATCCTTGCACTGATGTAGATTGACAATCAGGAATGCTCCCAAAATGATATTTCAGATCAGATGTCTCGTTTCCACTTTGTCTCTCCGACATTCAGGACTTTGGGGTTCAAGACTTCTAGATATTAGAGTATTTTCTTGTGATGAAAAACTCCCGAAGTAGAAACTCCCGATGTGATGTAAACCTGATGATTTCACAAGATGAATTTGCACATGTCGAGTAGCTACCACGTGTCATTTAAATTCACGATATACACGTACCTGAAATGCCAATTTTACTTTGACACTTGTCACTATCTAACTGTGCCACATGTCCTAGATGACATGCTTTGCTGACATGGTCTATCAACGTGTCTTGCTTCCTCGACTTTGGGGCTTTGACCTTTGGGTTTGTTTGCTATATGTTATGTCCAACCTCCCGATCTCCGAAATGGAGAAATTCTAACTAAAGGTGCTAGCTCTTCTTGCATAGTCCATTTTACATGTGACCTCGAGTTATGAACCAGGGCTGAGTGTTTCACATTTTTGCATTTTGGGATTTCGAACAACTCTCTTCATTGTTTCTCCGAATCACGAATCCCTGAATTCATTGATATAGTGCCATGTGTTCTCCTTCCAACCGACAACTAGAATCTCTTCGAAATTTCAGACTTCACAAGTTCAGGATCCTTGACTCCTCTACACTGCAAATCCTATGATTCTCGAGTTCCGAAGGAAATCACAACTAACCACCATGCATCTTCTCCCAGATATAACGATCCTCATATGTCCTCTAAATCTATTGGATATTGTCGTTTTGACCAAAAGGTAGGGGGCCTGACAGGTCGTCCTGGGCTCCAGACTAGTGAGCTTCTCGTGGAGTCCAAACACCTAGAGCCCCTACCATACCTTTGCACTACACGTCGATAAGATATGGAGAGAATTGAGTATATAAACATGTATGCATTTATTCACACTTCCAATGTGGGATAAATACCGTTACATGAGACAATCAGGGTCATCAACTCTTTGATCAAATGACTATTGTGGCTTCTCACCTTTTCTGTGCATTGATCAACTATTCAGTCTTTCCACTGATCCCAACGACATCTCTACAATCCGTTCTTCCTTTAGATATTTTGATCATTGAATCATTGTTGATCCTATCGTGATCAACAATAGTCACATATTTTCTTTCTGTGCAATGTGCTATTCCTTCTGAGATTTGATCTTTCGACTATTCACTTCTCCTGTTCACTCTTTCTCCTAAACTTGCACTATCGATATTTGCAAATTGTTTTAACATCATCATTTTGACTATTGATATCAATGACAATATATCCAACAATACAATTGGTTGATGCTTGTATCATGCATAGTATGACACATGCTTTAGGCATGTCTTGGAGGCCCTTTTTGTATATGGTTGCATATGGTTGAGGTCCATGTTTTGGTGTCATTGATACATGCTTGAGACATATCCTTTTTACATTGTATATGGTTTTTATCGTTCATTGTTAGAGGCACATACTTTTTATAGTGGCATATATTTGAGGCATATCTTATAGGATAAGGTATGATGCATGTTTAAGGTACATTGTGGTACATGATTTGGATACTTGATGTTTAAATGGTATATATGAGTGGATTTGGTTGATATATTAGTTACAGATACAATGGCAGGGACATTGACAAGTTACATGTTGATGATCAATTACAGGTTGATATGACAGCGACAGGTTGGATGATAGATTGATTATAGGTTGATTACCATAGGTAGTGACAATATCAGTGGTAGTGACAATTTGGTCTACATTTATATTTCAGGGAAGCAGGATGAGGTAAGGAAATGGGGTTGTAGATTCCTCTAGTTGATGCCAGAGAACAAAGGGATTTGGAGCTTCCTTCAGTTCATATCTTGAGAATCAGAGGGTTGTATCCTCCTTCTAGTTGGAGCAAGAGAACTCAGGGAGTTGTAGCTTCCTTCAAGTTGGATCTTGTAAATAGGGGGTTGTAGCCTCCTTCAAGTTTTAGTTGGAGAATTAGGAATTTGGTGCTTCCAATGAATGTATTCTTTGATACATAAGAAAATAATTATGTTGTTTTATCCTATTTGGGTTTCTACATAAATTCTGATGTACTATGTTTATGTGATTTTTTATTATGAACTGTTGATCTATACTGCTGATGATATATTGAATGATAACGACAAACTATTGAACACTACTGTTGAATATAATATATTGTGGTTAAAAGTGATTATTGTGCTGCTCATACTGATTCACCTCCCCTCTCAATATTCCAACAATTGGTATCAGATTAGGTCCTTCAAGAAATAATTTAACCATTGGAAGGAGATCATGGAATACACTAAGATTGGAGCACCAAGGTTTGATGGTCAGAACTATGCCTTCTGGAATAAAAGGGTGCAAACGTTTTTACAAGCACATGGATTTGATGTTTGAAAATCATTAGTAGACATATATGCAACACCAACCAATCCCCCAACTGACAAATATGGAAAGAAACTCAATGAAAAGATCTCAAAGGCTAAAGGCACCATTTTGAGGAGTTTGGATGATTCAATATTTGTCAAAGTTATGCATTGCAATACTACAAAGGATATTTGGGATAAAATTGAAAATATTTATGAAGGAGATGCCAAATTAAATGGATACAAGCTTCAAACCATTAGAGCTAAGCATGAGAAATCTAAGATGAAGGAATATGAAGACATTGCAGCCTACTTTCTGGGAGTTGAAAAACAATGAAAACTATTAGAGGACTGGGAGAATAAGTTGATGAATCAATGGTCATTCAAAAGGTTCTAATATCTATACCTATGAGATTTGGTTCTAAGATATCAACACTGGAATAAATAATAGATCTTGACAGTTTGAGAATGGACAAGCTACATGGAATATTCATAGCTTATGAAATGAGGATGGAACAAGAGAATGCAATCATGAAGGAAGCAATGCTCAAAGAATCCAAGAAGACAAAGAAGAAAAACAAGAAAAATTCAAAACCAGGTTGTAGATGCAATGACTATTCAGAGGAAGATGAATAAGTGGCAAGCTTCGTAAGGAAATTAAAAAGAGGAACCAACAAGTAAAAATATATGTTTCCGTTGAAATGTTTTTAATTGTGATAGTTTTGTTTATTTTTCTTCTAAATTTCCTTATGCTAAGAATAAAGGTAGAGATGAATAAGAAGATCCTAAGAAGAAAAAGAAAATTCAAAATGGAGACAAGAGAAGGTACACAAATAAATTCTCCAAGAAAAGTTTCTACTCAAAGGAAGATAGATCCTCATCAAACAAGGATGATGATAGTGAAAATAATTTAGAAAGAGTACTCTTCATGGAAATAGAATATGATGAAGAAGATTATGAAGAATAAGGCGACTTCGATCTCATAGCATAATTGGTCAGTGCCATAGAATAACTAGGGAAAGAAAGAAAGGAAAAAATGTCACTCAAGGAAGAATTAAAGATGAAATAAGGATCTCAAAATTCCAACTCAAAATAAATCGAACAAATAATCATGAATTTAAAAATCAAGGTAGAAGAAGACATAAGGATTGAAGAAACTCTCATAAATCAATTAGAAGAGAAGGAGAATATGATTGAAATATTAGAAGAAGAAAATGTCACCTTAAGAAAAGATATTTAGAAGAAATATATGCAACAAAATAACACCAAAATATTGGATGAGATCATCAAGAGTCAAAGGACATGCTATGAAAAGTCCATGCTAGGATACAACCAGATGCATACTGAGAAGGGTTCAAGCTCCAAGATGACATAACATGATGCAGAACAAAGAAACTATTCAAAAATTGTTAGAGGTACTATCAAGAAAGAGGAATACACTAATACCCAAGAAGAAAATCACATAGGAACTGGACCACCTAGAGTATTTAGAATACAGAATCAACAATCAACAACATCTCAAGAAGAAGAAGGCTTCATAAGAGAAACACCATTCAGAAGATCACCCACATCTAGGTATCAAACTATTTTTCTTGTTTTATGTTATTCTTGTAACATTTTTGGACACAAATCCACAAACTATAGAGCCTATGCCAAGAAAATAAGAAACTATGAAGGATATTCAAACAACAATTATTCTAGAAAGTCACATGAAGCACAAAAACAAACTACAATAGTTTTGGTTCATTATGTAATGAAGTAGAGTGCTACAACTGAAACAATTTTGGACACATGGCCAAAGATTGTAGACTGATTATTCCTCCAATGGAACTAAATCATAATAATAAATAGGAACCACAAAGGATATGGAGAAGGGAGTGGGATTAATTCAGCACTGAAGAATGCTCGTTTTCTCTACAAGCGCAACATAAGAAAAATGGGTGGCATGTTGAAAATGACTGTTCAAAGCATATGATAGGTGACAAGAACATGTTTCTGACCTTAAAGAATGATCACAATGGATCAATTTCATTTAGAAATGATAACTCAACCAAAATTATAGGTAGAGGCACAATCAAGCTTGGAAACAAAGATGCTAAGGAAGAAAATGTTCTACTGGTCGAAGATATGAAGAAAAATCTTCTAAGTGTAAGTCAAATGTGTGATCAAGGACAAAATTTTTTGTTTGACTTAGAAAAATGTGATATAAGGAAAGAAGGATCAAGAAAATTGGAAGTGAAAGGATCAGGAAAAGAGAAGGAAAGAAGGACCAGGATTGGGAAAATTGGAAGCGAAAGATGTTTCTTAAGAAAATAAAATGAAATTTGGCTATGGTACAGAAGAATGGGTCACCTAAAATTTTATAACCTTATCAAAATTATTAGAAATGAAGTAATGAAATAAATTCCTGATATCTCAAAGCCAACAAACACTCTATGTGAGCATTGTCTAAGTTAGAGGGTTTAAATGGAGAAAAATATTTTATGACTACTAGTTGACGACTACACAAGATTGACTGTAGTTTTCCTTCTCAGGAAGAAATCAGAGGCATTCAAACACTTCAAGATATAAAAAGAGATGGTTGAGACTGAGATGGACATGAAAATCAAGTGTTTAAGATCAGACAATGGAGGAGAGTTTAGAGAAAAGGAATTCATGGATTTATGTGGCGAACATGGAATAAATATATAGTTCACAATATCTAGGACACCTCGACAAAATGGAGTTGTTGAAATAAAGAAAAAAGAACAATACAGGAAATGGCCAAAACCATGTTGAAATATTCCAAGTTGAGTGACATATTTTGGACACAATCAACACATACAATAGTTCATATCTTGAATAGAGGAATGCTCATAAATAATAGCGATAAGACTCCCTGAGAGTTATGAAAAGGAATACTGACAAATGTGAATCATTTCAAAGTATTTAGAAGAAAATTATATATCAAAATAAAAGATGGAAGGATTGGAAAATTTGAGTTCTGAGTGGATAAGGGCATACTTCTTGGATATTCAAGCAAAATAAAAGCATATAAATTATTTAGTCCAAGACTTAATAAAATAGTCGAAAGCATCAATGTAAAAATTGAAAAAATGAATGAACGAAAGATCAAAGAAAGAAGAAAAGATTCATAAGAGAAGGATGATGAAGAAGGTCTAAAAGAAGAGGAAGTTGAATAAGAAGCAACAACAAAAGAAGAGAAGCTAGAAGTAGATCAAGAGGAAGGTGAGAAAACGATACCTCCCAAGACACCTAGTTGATGAGTGCATAAAAATCATCCACCATAATATATTATTGAGAATAAAGATGCAGGATTTGAAACCCAAACAATAATACATTGACCTGAACAAAGGCACCTATCAATGTTATCCACAGTTGAACCAAGTAGTTTTGAAGAAGCCATCAATGATGAATGCCAGGTCAAGGAGGATGAAGAATTGGATCAAATAGAGAAAAATGACACATGGGAACTAGTTCCAAGGCTAAAGAACAAGAACTTGAGTTGGTACAAAGTGGTTTTTTTAGAAACAAATTGAACGAGGATGGACAGGTAACTAGTCTACAAAGAAATGTTAATATGAAAAGGATATACTCAAATTGAAGGTATAGATTTTAAAGAAACCTTTGCCCCAGTTTCCCAGATGGAAGAAATCAAATTGATCTTATCATGTGCATGTTCAAAAATAATCAAGGTGTATCATATGGATGTAAAATTAGCCTTTATAAATGGGGAATTCTAAGAAGAAGTCTACATCGAACAACCTGAAGGATTTCTACTATCAGAAAATGAATATTATGTTTGCAGGATGAAGAACACATTGTATGAACTGAAATAGGTTCCCATAGCATGGTATTCAAGCTCAGATAGGTATATACAACAATAGGGATTCATGAAGGGCAATGCAAACAATAATATCTACATAAAAGTGGATCAAGACAATACATTGATAATTGAAGTTTATGTATATGATATTATCTTTGGGAGTGATGATGACAGGATGAGTCAGAAGTTTTAAAAAGACATGCATAATGAGTTCGAAATGTCTTTGCTCGATGAGTTGAATTTATTTTTGGGAATCCATATATGTCAGAATGATAAAGGTATTTTCATATCCCAGTCTGAGTACATTAGAGAAATGATAAATAAGTTTGGAATGGAAGACTGCAAACCTGTAAGTACTCCTATGGAGACCAATTGCAAGTTGAGTAAGGATGATGAATATAAGGATGTACCTCATATACTTTATAGATCATTGGTTGACAACTTACTGAGTTCCTTTGAGCCAACCAAGTAAGTATCTTGGAAGAGGGTCCCAAGCCATGAATAGTAAAAGGTTTGTTGGGAGTTAGTTATAGGTTGTTTGTTCTTCTTTCTACCAGATACTAATAAATACAAATTATTATTCCTACCTATTTATCCTTTAAATACTTATAAGACAACTTCTTATTTATTTATATCATCCTCATTGGGAATTTTTCCCTAGTCGGGGGACACTTTCCTTGATAAGGCTTTTGCATTGTAGGGAGGAAAGACTGCCTTGTCTACGTTCCCCCTGTGGAAGTGGATTGTTCATGGATCTCTGCTTCCATGTGACAACATCAATACTATATGTGATTCAAGCATTTGGATAGGTTGCGAGATTTGAAGTAACACTGAAAGAAACACATGTTATGGCAGTAAAGAGAATATTCAAATATCTCAAAGAAACATAAGCTTTTGGATTATGGTATCCAAATGGGAAAGAACTATATTTGGTCGCCTACATAGATGCAGATTGGGTAGGTAGCATTGAAAATAGAAGAAGCACAATTGGAACTACTTTATACTTAGGTGAGTGTCTGGTATCATGGATGAGCAAGAAACAATCATCAGTGATTTGTCCATAGCAGAATCAAAACGTATTTCATCGGTAGCATGTTGCACTCAAGTTCTTTAGATGAAATAGACCTTGTAGGATATACAAGTGGAATATGAAGATACTATTTTGATACTATGTGATAACATTAGTGCTATCAATATCTCTAAGAATCTAGTAATGCATTCCAAGATGAAGCACATTCTGATCAAGTTTCTCTTTCTACAGGAATAGGTTACATAGAAGAACATCAAGCTAGAGTACATTGGGAAAAAAGAGAATATTGAAGATATCTTCATCAAACGTCTTCCAAGGGAGAGTTTTGAGTATCTTCGACAACAAATTGGAGTAGTTTATGCCCCATAGTGATCCACATGGCATCAGGCACAATAATACAAGAGGAGATAAGATTAATACATGAAGAATCCAAGTAAAGAATATTTTGAATTCTTTTCATATACATCAGAGACTTACATGAGGAAGCACTATGAAGATAAAGCATAGGATTGAAGACAGGGCGAGTATCCCCAAAGAAGAATTACCCTATGCGATTTATGTCAAAGAGGGAGAGAAAGAACAAAATCATGGAAATGAAGAGAAAGAACATGTTCATGGAGACGAGGGGAGCATGAGAAGGAGCATGATTATTACCATTCCATCAATGAGTATTACCATGCCATTGGTGTTTCCATCAATGCCAAAGGGGGATGTTGTTGGAAAGTTGGTTGTCATTGATGTCAATAGATGTGATGGGTGTATTTGGAGAAGTCTCCAAATTGGTCCCCTAATGGATTATCTCTAAGAATGGGCCTCACAGGAAGATGCTTTGAAGAAGTCTACCAAAAACCCATAGGTGTGGTCATGAATTCCAAATTTGTTTTAGGAATAAGGACATAAAGGATATTGTAAATGAAGGTAAAAAACTCATATATGGATAATACTTGTCATTCTGTTTCTGGTGATAGGTGGTACACCACGTGGTTCTTCAAGGTTGAGGAGTTACGAGGTCATGAATTTGGAAGCCCCAAAGATGGGTTACGAAGCCCCTAGTTGGTTACAAGACAATTAATGAAAGGGTTAAGTTGATGTAACAAGAAACCCCTAAAGGATGGAAAGAAGTTACTTAGAAAAAGTATAAATACCCCTCAAGGAGTCTTTCATAAGCATAATTCACACACATATCTATTGATTATCTATCTTGTGAAGAGTTTTTTGTTTATTGGAAAATCCGAGGTTGAGTCTAAGGTAGAAATTCTAAGGTTGCGAAGAAAGGTTAAAGGTGAAAGTCTTGTAGTTGCATAAAATGTGATTAATCCTAGTTTCTGAGGTATTCACAGGTTATAGGTTAAAAGGGCATGGATTTGTAGTGGATAAAAGCCCAGATATCCATAGGTAGTAGAGAACAAATTTGTGGATCTGTGGAAAGGGTTTGAAGAAGATGATATCTCTTGTTTGTTGAATATGACATGCACTAGGTTGGTTTTTTGATATGATATTGTATGCACTGGGTCTTCTTCATGAGAAAAGGTATGTCTTTTATATGTTTGGTTGAGGCTTGTGTCATGGATGGTATGGAACATGCTTGAGGCATGCCTTGGAGGCCCTTTTTCTATATGTTTGCATATGGTTGAGGTCCATGTTTTGATGTCATTGATACATGCTTTAGACATATCTTTAGTACATTGTATATGGTTGTTATGGTTCATTCTTAGAGGCACATATTTTTGATATGTTGGGTATGTGTTATATTCTTTGCATGTGTGTGTGTGGGCGCATCAGATTCGACAATTGCGTCTAATGATACCTCTAGTAGTTCTCTTTGTGTTGTGTGTGTTGGGCGCTTCCTAGAGGGTCCCCAGGGGGGGCTAGGTATGCCCCCCTAGTTATGCGAAATTTTTTTTTGGGCAGTTTTTGCTATTTTTAGCGGTTTTCTAAATTAATCCCAGATTAAGGGATTAGGGTTTTGGCATCTACAGAATACCTAAAAACATTGTATATATTGTATGGTGAAGGTGAAATTTGATATAATGAATATAAGAAAGGTTTTCCCTGATTGAGGGTTTCCGATATAAATCTCTGTGTACTATGTGAATGAGCCATTGGTTAATTTTTGTTTTACTTAAGAATCTATATGCATTGTTTTACTTCACAGGTTTAAAACTTACATGATAGTGGCATATATTTGAGCCATATATTATGGTATATGGTATGATGCATGTTTGAGGTACAATGTGATACATGATTTGGATTCTTGATGTTGATATGGTCTATATGAGTGGATCTGGTTGATATATCAGTGACAGATATAGTGACAGGAACAATGATAGGTTGATGATCCATTACAGTTTAATGTGACAGTGACAGGTTGGATGACAGGTTGATTATAGGTTGATTATCATAGGTAGTGACAATATTAGTGGCAGTGGCAATTTGGTCTACATTTATATTTCATAGTGGCGGGACGAAGAAAGGAAAGGGGGTTGTAGCCTCCTTCTGGTTGGTGCTGGAGAACACATGTATTTGGAGCTTCCTTTAGGTTGGAGCTTGAGAATCAGAGGGTTGTAGCCTCCTTCTCATTAGAACCATAGAATTCATGGAGTTATAGTTTCCTTCAGGTTGGATCTTGTAAATAGGGGGTGGTAGCCTCTTTCCAGTTGTAGTTGGAGAATTTAGAACTTGGTGCTTCAAATGAATGTATTATTTGATATATAAGAAAATCATTCCATGGTTTTCTCCCATTTGGGTTTCCACGTAAATTCTGGTGTACTATGTTTATGTGATTGTTTATTATGCATTGTTGATCTATACTACTAATGATATATTGAATGCTAATGAAAAACTACGGAAAATTATTGTTGAAGATAATATGTTGTGGTTAAAAGTGATTATTTTGCTCATATTGATTCACTCCCCTCTCTCAGTATTCTAGCAATCCTCAATAAATACTAAAAACTAGTACATAAATTTGATAAGAATCCACATACTATTAGAGATATGTGATCAACCTTGTGAATTATATCAACAAATCAATACTTATTGGCTCTCCTTATTGCCACCTTTAGTAGGATCCTTATCAGATTTTTTCTCTCTATCACTCTCTCCTTTTGCTTGTCCCTTGAAATCTTATTTTATCCCTTTCAAAAGTAGTTTGAGAAGTTCAACTAACTTTGATTAAGTCATTGAATAATTTTAGTTAATAGGGAAAAATTATAAAATAATAATAATATTTAATGATAAGGATAAAATAAATACTAAATAATAGGTGGGGACCCCCTAATTACTCTGTTAATTTTTTTTTTTTTAAATCTCCTTGTTCCTCCTTTGAAATAGATATAAATTAATTCCATCAAACATCCAATTAAACATCAACATAACCCTCATTCCATTCAGCCCATAGAAAGACTTGTAAACATCCTTGTGACTCTCAAATAGTATATATATATATATATATATATATATATATATATATATATATATATATTTATCAAAATAAATATATCAGATTATGTCTCAGCCAAAAATTGTCATAATATATCAAAATGAATATATCATCAACTGCTCTTAAAATAAATATTCCTAAAATGTTGAGTAATTAACCTATTCCAAAAATAATACTACTATGAAAATAACCAAGAATGATGAATAATTAGTCTATCCAAAACATACCATTATCCCAAAAATAGATAGAACTGTCCTCATTAGTAAATACACAGCATAATACAATACAAAATCATAAGTCATACCTTTTATGTGAGGAAACTTCCCTTTGTTTACCTTCCTGTGGCTTAATTACTTTCAAAACATCATCAACTGGTGGTTTAAATCTTGTTGTTGATGCTTCTGAATGCATGTCCTCAAAGGAAATATGTTTACTTTGATTTTTTTTAGGTTTGGCATGAGAAGTGACTAAATGTGAAGAGGTTACTGACTGATCAAGATTGATAGATTGGGAAGGTCATTTTCCTTTTATAGAATCGAGTTATGGAATATGATATTTAAGCTTCTTTAATGCCTGAGTGGAATGGGAATGAGAATCTTTAGATGTAATATGTAGGGTTGAACACTTTGGAGGAGGTGGAGAAAATGGAAAGGAAGTTGTGGGCCATCCTTGGGCTTGATGCTGAGGAGGATTGACAATCTCATTCCAACCATTATTGGTTGGAATCTCAGGAGGTAATGAAATATGTAGCTGCACATGAATTCCATAACTATTTGGATGAGGTTGAAACGATGGTATTGCAGGTGGAGGACGGGGTTGGAAATCCCCTTGTCCTGCTAATTTTAAGAAACCAATTTGTAAAAGTTGGTTAAAATCCTCAAAGTCAACATCGAAATGGATTGAGAAGAGGAGTCTTTTGTTTCCCCAAAAATCATTATGCCTACTCCCTCTTCCCCTTTTTCCTCTCCACCACTTCCTCTACTGAATACAATCATTTATAAGTGCAAAGCAAAGTTAGAGTATGCATACAATAACCAATAAAATTTAAATACCATTTTATTGATATAACTTAGAAACAACTCTATTGAAAACTGTTATCACATATTTTGTACTCAATCCAAAGGATAAGTTTTAGGAAAGGAAAATTGGCATAACTGAGGTTATCCTATCACTTTCACCTCAATAGGATGTCTCTTTCTATTTAGGGTTGATGGCCCAAGGGAGACGTCCTTGGTGACCTGGGGGTTTGAGAAGGCAAAGGTTAAGGTGTCTATGAAAATGTCCCCTCTCATAAGTCACAATGATCAGAAAGTCCCGAGGTTTTAACCAGTGAAGTAGTGAAGTATTAAGATATACTTGCCCATAAAAAAACATCAAGAAAATATATCTTTCACAAGTAAAATTTGTTCTTAGCACTTCATAAAACCACGAACTTTATCAATAAAAGAAAAGGGCTGATATATGGTGAAGAAAAAAAAAATGTGTAGCAACAATATTTATAATACAATAGCTTCACAATAAGTGCCTCTCAGTCCCCCCTTCCCTTTCCCTTCCTAGTGGATCTTAGTCCCCCATAAATATTTCTTCGTGGTTGGCATACACACATCGATGTATTTTTATTAATGATTTGAATAATTACATATACACAAATAGGGTCACTGGCCCTAGAATCTAGGCTCTCCAGCCTAATAAACACATAAGCCTCCCAAATTATAAATACTTGGATCACCAACCTATAAACATCATTACAATTCAACAGGGTCTTAGCCTTGGGGTATTATATATAGATCCTCCTCTTCTTCCTTGATTATAACTTCTTTGAGTATTATATTTTAGACCTCCTCCTTCAGATTCTTCTTCCTGGAATCTGAATGCATCTACAATGCACTCTCTCATCAAATAAAATGCTCAACAATCCTTCTCTTCATGTCCAATAGACTTGCAAAAGTTACAAAATAGGTTTCGTGTAGTACTCTGGTACTTCTCCATCAACAAGAAAGTATTAGGGTGGTGACCCACTATTTTTTCAAATCTCACACCATACACCTAGTGGATTCAGAGCTCTTGTATTCAAATACTATTAGAAAGATGGATATTCATTCTTATGGTGACCTTATGTTATGCATGTATTACACCATACTTCCTCACATTTTTATTTTCCTTTCACAAGTTCTTGCAACTAAATAATTAGTGTTGCTAACTACAATTAAACTTGAGCCATCCTTGCACCATTTTCTCCTACTGAGGATGCTTGTAACTTCATTTAAAATTTCTAAGGCTTCCAACTATGACACAATCATACTTCTGTTGTGTCAAAGGGAAGTGTATATGAAGCAAGAATCTTGCAACAAAACAATCCCTATGTTTTTCATTTGGAATTGGTAATGTCAACCGATCCTTCAGTATCTTGAATCTTTGATCGTATTCCCACACTGATTCATTCACTATTTGCTTGATCTCCTTCATATCTGTAATGCACTATGACTCGTATTTAGGTTTCTTAAACTCTTTCAATAGATCTTGTATTACCTCTGCTAATGTTCTATTCTCTCCTGCATGTATAGTAGTATGATATTTCATGTACCATAATAATGCTCAATCTCTGAATTTCGTTTCCGACTGCACAATCTTCGCATCATCATCTTGGATGTTCTTCACAGTCCATATTGTCTCACAAATGAAAACATGTTTTTATAGATCCTATGTCCCCATTCCATGGAAGACATGAATCATTAAAGTAGGATCTACCCCTCTCATCGTGTTTTGCATGATATTATTTCCTGATAACACTAACTGATTCTGATTCAGTGTACTACTTCCACTACTCTCACAACTTTTTCTACTATCTTTACTTCCTTTACTAACTATAATTGACAAAGCTTCTGATCTTACCTTATCTCTTGGTGACACAGACGGGGTCGTGGGTTCAACATAGATTCTAATATGAGTGTGATGTTCTTCTAATGGACCAAGATGATAGATATTTTATTCCATGCGCAAAATTCCTTCGATCTAGAGTATTACACCCGTGTATTTTTACTCGATCTTAATTTGCTACCGCTTTCTCTTAGCCACAATCCTCTTCGTATTTGGTCGAAATATCTCACCATTGCACAATAAGCCAATATATTCATTCATCATACACTATTCTTCTCTCAACATCCTAAGCCCATATTTTCTGCATTCCTTCTCGTCATCCCTCTTTACGCTAAGACGATCCCCTGGTTAGCCTCCAACCCCCTATGTGCACGAAGATGCTTAGATATTGGATTCCATTTTCATAAATCACTTGTCACACAATAACATATTAATCTAAGTAGATAGTGACTTCAGGTATATTCTTTGTGGTCCCTTAAAGAATTCCCTTTCACCAACACTATACGATTGAGTACAATCTATCACAAACTCAGTAATGTAACCTCCCAACACACTTTCCAGCAAGTAATCAACTATTCTTGATACCTAATTTATTATATAATTGATGTGTTGAATTAACTCAGGAGTCCAATTTCTTAGAAAAATAGTGCAATATCTTTCGATCTGTTCAATTAATCTCTAGATCCACTCTTCTAAAATGTTTGGAAAATCAACAATGAAAATTTCATGAAAATCTGTAAACACAGACCTTTGTAGCCATTTCTATTTGTTGATCTATGGGTTCTTATTATGATATGCAACAAACTCAATCTCCTTTGTATCCAACCATTTTCCAATATCCTCCTTAGTAATTCTCCACATCCCCCTCAGTTGTAGATCTCGTTCTCGACAATGCAACCATTTGTTGGTGCATAGTGGGCAAACCTAAGGTTCAACATTAAATATCCAACAAAACCCTAAAGATATCGTCCCTTTTAGAATCACTCACAAGCAGGTGAAGTCTCACCCGAGGTACCTAGGGGGACTGTAGGAACCAAGCTTCCACAATCATGAAGGAAATGGATACCATTCTAACATTCATTTTGACTTAATATTCATTCAACATGCAATATACCATGTTTGTAAATTCATAACAACGTAATAATGTATGCCATATTCATCTTACTTAATCATTAAACATGTGCATATAACCATCATATAACATATTCAAATTAATAATTCATGCTACATGTGAAAAATATATAGAAAAAAAAGAACAAATCACAACACAACATTCTTCATAACATAGATATTTAACCTGGTTCTCCCCAAACCGAGCTACATCAATAATGACTGGATTATTGTATTATTCATTCATATTCATTCCTTACAACAAGTGCACACTGTGCTCACATAAGATACATCAATTTGACCCAAAATTCCCTATCCATTCGTGCAAATAGTGCACACTTAGCTCTCTCTTTCTTACTTGTGAACCTCCCTTTACTCCAAAAACCCATTACATATTTATACATTGATATTAGGGCTTATCCTGTTACAAAATGGACCAAAAGGTCTAACTACTTCTAACTAATTTCTATCTTCCAAATGCGTTGACTCTTGAAAATTAATTAACTGTCTACCATTCTTCTGCACACGTTGTTTCTTAGCTGACTTCTTGTGTGGTTTGCTTTTGCATGATTCCCAAAACTTGTCCAAAATGTGTTGGCAAATGTTTAACAAGTAGCGTATGCTTGTCATTGATGGAAAGTACAACAGTGGAGATGGCAGGATAAGAAGGATAAAATCCCTTGGGGATTCAGATGTGAAAGCTCAGGAGGAACAACGTTGAGGAAAACACACGCAGCAAAGCTCAAGATACAGGAGTTTGCAGAGGAGAAGGAAGACAGAGATCCACAGCCGTTGGATCCCATCCAAAATTCCCGACAGCATGAGGGCCATCAGATCTAAAGAAAGACAAGAAGAGAGCGCTAAAGAGGAGAACGGATCTTAGCCGTCAGATCCGTGCGCAGTGTCCGACCACCATTGGATCGGGGAGAACCTGCATGGTCTTTAAAGTGGAAGGAGAAGAGGGCGTAATCGCAATATGAAAAATCATGATGAGAGAAATCCCGATTGAACCTGAACCGTCAGATCAACATGTGATCTAGACCGTCGATCCAACTCACGACAGCAGACCACGTTAGCTAGGGACACGTGGCACAACTAGGTAATGACAGGTGTCAGTCAGATTCAACACTTCAGGCACATGTAAGTCACGAATCAGAGTGACACGTGGCAGTATTTAACACGTGTCAATCCACGTGTGATGTCAGCGGAGTTTCGTGAATCGCAACATGGAGAGGCAAAGAAAACAATGCAGAAATCGCGATATGTGATATGGTGATTCAATCGCAACCATTAAATAGAGATCAGACATGGACCGTTGATCTCAGCTCCATCTCGGAGTTTCATGGATCGTGACTTGGAGAGTCAAGATGATTCATCTTTAGATCCATGAGATGCGAGATTGTGATTTAATCGTGGTCCATTGGATCAAGAGGACACGTGGCGAAAGATCATCATGTCGTTGACTGGAAAGTCAAAGGAACAACAAGATGCAAGATCTCTATTTAATCAAGGACCGTTGGATCAAGAGGACGCGTGGAGAAAGATCAGAGCACCATAAATCTCCATCTCAGAGTTTTTCCTATCGCGACTTGGAGTGACGAAAATCTCCATCTTAGGATCAGTGAGATGCGAGATCACGAAATGATCCTGACCGTCAATACAACAAAAGATGTGGACCGTTGATCTGAGCTCCATCTCCGAGTCTCGCCTATCACGACTTGGAGTGAGAAAAATCTCCATCTTAGGATCAGCGAGATGTGAGATCACGAAATGATCCTGACCGTCAATACATCAAAAGATGTGGACCGTTGATCTGAGCTCCATCTCTGAGTCTCTCCTATCATAACTTGGAGTGACGAGAAACTCCAACGAAGAAACAACGAGATGTGAGATCATGATAAGATCCTGACCGTCAATACACCAAAAGATGTGGACCATTGATCCAGCTCCATCTCAGAGCTTCGCCTATCGCAACTTGGAGTGACTAGAACCTCCAACTAAGAAATCGTGAGATGCGAGTTCATGATGAGATCTGGACCGTAGAATCATCGAGATCGTGGACCATTGATCTCAGCTCCATCTCGGAGTTTCATGAATCGCAGTATGGAGAGACAAAAGAAACAAAGTAGAACTTGCGATATGCGAAATTTCGAAATCATGATACAATCATAGTCGTCGAATCAAGACCAGATCTAAACCATGGAATCATAGGACATGTGGCAAGTGATCAAAATTTCGCTGACTTGGGGTCAACAGAGCAAAGTGTCGAAATGACGAAATGAATGCAAGATCCCATGGATTCAATCCAATGGTGCAGATGAATTTGAACAAGATTGGAGGGCACCTGTAGCATGATACAGTGTAACTACCAGAGAGGCTGAGGAATCTCATCATAACACCCAGTGAAGCTGAACTCATGGTTGAACTACCAGAGAAGCTGAAGAGTCATGATGATGATCACACAGAGCACTCGAGAGGTTGAGGAATTTGGCACGGAGTGAGCATGCAGAGACATTGCGAACATTGCATGCACAAGGTGCACAAAATCTATAAATACATCGTACAGAGAAGAGATGGGGTTGTTGTTACTATTGGAGGTTGTTGTGATTGATGCTGGTAAAGGTGATTCAGGTGCGAAGAAGGAGGAGAGTGTAGCAGCTGAATTGAACTGAAGAGGAACTGTGCAGTGAATGGACATGGTTCACAAAGGATAAAACACAGAAGAACAGACAGCGCAAGTGAGATGTGCAGAAAGGCAGTGTGGTAGAAAGAGCAACAAGATGCAACAGAACAGTGATAAGTCGGGTAAGCCATTGTTGAACATTATATCACTGTAATAAGTTTCAGAAGCAAATATTTATATTTCAGGGTGGTTGGGAGGTGCTAGGGAGGACTGTTGTCCTCAGAGGTTCAAGTGGGTGCTTGAACA
>ML778660.1:995708-1029029 GCA_009831015.1 Picea engelmannii | reverse complement strand
TAATTGTATGTTTATATGTTGATGACATGATTTACACAGGAAATCTAGAGCTAACATATTTCAAGCATGCCATGCAATCTGAATTTGAGATGACAGATCTTGGCATCATGAAATATTTTTTAGGCATTGAGGTTCATCAATCATCCAAAGGCATTTTTGTCTGTCAACAAAAGTATGCAGCAGACATCATCAAACGGTTTCACATGGAAGGATGCAATCTAGCAGAAACCCCCATACCTTTAGGCACAAATTTGAGCAAGAATGATGAAGGTCCTACAATGGATTCTACTTTATACAAAAGTTTAGTAGGCAGTTTGTTGTATCTTACAGCAACTAGGCCAGACATCATGTATGCAGCCAACCTTGTTTCCAAATTCATGGAATCACCCAAGGATTCACACTGGAAAATGGCAAAATGAATTTTGAGATATGTAGCAGGAACACTACATTTTGGCTTATGGTACACTACATCTGATTGTAATCAACTCTCTGGTTACACAGATAGTGACTTTGCAGGCAGCCTAGATGACAGGAAAAGCACATCAGGATATGTTTTTCAACTGGGCACGAACCTGATTTCATGGGCATCGAAGAAGCAACCAATAGTATCAATATCTTCTGCAGAGGCAGAGTATGTAGCTGCTACCTCAACTTCATGTCAAGCTGTGTGACTGAGAAGATTATTGAAAGACATGTCACAAACAGAGAAGGATCCAACTCCTATCTTCTGTGACAATACATCAGCAATTGCATTATCCAAGAACCATGTGTTTCACAAGAAAAGTAAACACATTGACACTCGGTTTCATTTCATATGCGAGCTAGTCAATAATGGGGATATTGCACTCCAATTTTGTGGATCTAGAGATCAGCTTGCTGATATCTTCACCAAGCCACTAGGAAAGTCAGTTTTTTATTTTCAGATACAACACTTAGGCATAGTCAGTGCTGATGATTGTAACTGTTGAGTCTAAGAGGGAGTGTTAAATATATTGTACCCTCAACAGTATGACCATACACTGCCAGCTGTACTGGACAGTTGTACTTTCTATTTTCGTCTTGCTTGAGCATATATAGCTCAACCATCTTACATTGTAACCATCTTCTAAGTTCTGTACTTCTTCATACATTTCAATATATTGTTCTATTCTTTCTCTCTGCATTTCTCTTTTCTCCACAATTTATCAAGAATTAACATGTTTTTCCTTTACTTCGTTTTTCCTTGAGAACCAAGGAAGCAACCATTATGCTTCAGAGCCTGTTTCCCTCATTTAACTACGACGTTGAGAAAATCTAGTTATCGATCAAAGTGTATGACGTTGAGAAATCCTATTTGGAGCACAAACATATCCCTTCAAAGTAAACATTGCAGAAGGTCTATAAATTGGCAATTCTAAACTTGTACGGAGGATTGTATATGACTGGGAAAGAGTACCAGTGGAAATTTTACCAACCTTATAGCTTAGGCATCACCAAGAAGGGTCGTTTGAGATCTTGCATTCCAGGCTTGCAATTCATTTCACTTCATTGCTTTGCAGGGTTGATACTTCTTCCTGAATCTTCATTAGGCAAGAAGCTGGTAGAAAGGACAAGAAGGCATGAAGCATATATTGAACTCCATTTTACAAAAAAGATATCTCCAAAACACCTCAGTTTATACAGTAATTGAAAAAATATATGCTGACAGTCCACGTATAAACATCTATTTAGGAGTTTATATATACCAAATGCGTAGAGCATAGAGTGATACTAGGAAATGGAATAATGAGAATTTTCTTGAATTTTTTTATTAAATGGTGGCGGTTCAAAGCTTCAACTTATTAATGAACCTAACTATTAACTGATTGAAACTACTCATCTAAGGATATAAAGCAAGCTGAATACATAACTAAAGGAGGAAAAAAAATAGTCTCTACATTTGTACTCCATTATTTTTCTCTATAGAGGTTGATGACACTGTTGAGAGAGGTGTTAGGGAGTATTAATTTACAAAATCAAAACAATTGGTTTTGTTGATTGAGTCTTGTGGTCATGTATCGGTTTCTAAAAAACCATGTGTCAAGGTCCTAGGATCAGTGTCCCATGACATTGTTTTGAGTTCATTCACTTATGAGTCAAGTTTGGTTTTGATTGATTCATGTCTAGGGAGTTAGAGTTTCATTCCAATTCATAGTTAAAGTGGTCCATGTTGTCTCCAGGTCAGTCTCCAGGTCAAGTCAGTTTGTTATATGGTCCTTTGTCATCATTCGAAGGTATGAGTCTTAATTCATTACACTGTATATTTATAAGGTAATGGGAGCATGTTTTCATGTGTACTAAATGTTTCATAGCTTTCCCAATCTAGTTTGTACCTCTTCAAGACGTGTACCCAATCAATTCAAATTCACTGCAAAATCTCCTAGCTTTTTGCAATGACTAATGGTAATGTTAAATCAATTTAAATATACCCATAAAAGTCAAGAAATTGTGGGAGTGAGTTCAGGAGAGTCAGTACAGTCCATGTAAATTATTCTTTATGGTCATGTGGTATTTCATGTTTTAAATCATCAAATTTCTAGTGCACTGCGAAACTGTAACTGTCACTACGACACTGCATTCGCTGTGAAACTGCCTATTTGCTGCGAAATTTCTAGATTGGATCGATCTACTCTCAAATTCTAAATTCTTGCATGATCCTTGGACACCCTTGAAGCTTCACTTGTTTCTACAGATTCCTCAGGTGCTAAAACCCTAATCTCCTATCATAACTCTGCAATCTTTACTTGCTACAAAATTCATGTTAGTTTGTTGCAAAATATTTGTTGCTAAATCCCTATAGCTCTATCTTTCAAACAAACCTTAACACACTAGGCTTCCTTGCATGTTGTTTAAGTTTTGATACCCTCTTCACCCAACATCATCACATCATTATTCACTAATGGCCATGGACAAGCAAAAGAAGAAAGTACACAAGAGGGGTGACATAGTGAGGTTCGAACCCGGGGATCTGCAATTGTTGGACTCAAATCCCATTTTCATAGAATCTTTCCAAGAAGTAGGATGCCTCACTTTCTGTAAAAAGCTACAGGGAGGACACAAGGAGGTGGCTAAAAAATATGTCCTAATTTTTTATGGTGGTGAAAATGAAGGTTAGATCACTAGAAATTCAATTCACATAGAAAATGATTGCAACAACAACAAAAATTCCCCTGCAAGGTGAGAGGTGGTTCAAGGGGACACCTCTAGATTCCTCCTACTATAATGATAGAACACCATGAACAACTGTTTAGAGTAATTCAGAGATACTTCACTTGTGAGGGGTGATTCAACAAGGTGTACCTGTACCATATCATACTGCTCATGCACTTTACAGGTAAGAAAGATCTAAATATCCCATATTACCTTTGTATAATCTTGAGGAAAATGGTTGATAAAGTAGAAGATAAATCTAATCAAGTTGAGCATAGTCTATTCCATTTCAGTCTCATTAAAATGTTATTCCTTGAGGAGTTTAAAAAGACAAATAGGGAGTGGAGTGCTTCTTTGTATACATCAAGATTTTGTGCAAAAACCACTAGTTCATCACCATCCAAGGGAAAAACTCCTTCCATAAGTTCTAAAGCATATTCTATTAGTTTCAAGAGGAAAAAGGTAGATGAAAAAGAACAACCTATTGTGATTGAAACCCCTAATACTGCAACCAAAACTCCTCTTAGTAAAGGATCCAGGCTAAAGGGGAAAAAACTCCTTTTCACTCCTAAAACAACAACAATAGAAAAACCCGAGAAACCATTCACCGGGTCTACAACAAAGAAATTGATTCATGTAGATGAAATTATTGAAGATGAGAAATATCCCTATCATGAAGCTCAAGATGTTGAAGAATACCAACTTCCACTAGGAAAAAAGGTGATGTTTAGTCCAGAAGTACTTGACAAAGAATGATTTGCCAGACCTATAACTAGATCATCAACAAGAAGACAAATCCATGTTGAAGAGACCAGACCTGAGATGCTTGTCTAGTGTGTTGTTGAAGAAGTTGTTGAGGTTGAATCTCCATCAGAATAAGATGACATGATAGTAAAAAGACTAAAGAGATAGTTGAAATAAGCCCAGGCTATAATTATACAATCGAGGGAAGAAAAAAGGAAAATGAAGAGAAGGATAACATAACACTTGGAACTATGTGGATAAGCCTTAGAGAACATCCAGAAGATGGTCAAGATATATCTACCCCTACATAGACAAATGAAAAATGTGTCCAAGTAGAATAACACATTGACGAAAAAAGAAACACAGAGAAAGGAACAAATTGCAAAAAGGAATCTTGGCTTATTAGCCCAGGTCGCAGTGGAATAGTCTGGTAACACTCAAGCTAAATCATGTTTTTTTCTTTTGTGAAGTCATCTCAAGTTTTTGGATCAATCTTGAAGATTTTTTCAACATCGGCAAGAAAACATAGAGATTTCGCAGCAACTTTTACTGTGAAACTACTAAAACAAAGATTTCGCGGAAAATTTCATGTTTGCTGCTAAATCACCAGTGAACTCATGAAGAAGCATTTTCAGCTGCCAAATTGGATGACTTCTCCACGTCATCATCAATACCGAGTAACGAATTATTTTTCCACTAAAATATGTAGCATAGATGTATTAGGGTTGTATAACTTAGTCAAGAAATGAAACCCTAGACTATAGGAGTCTATGGAAAATTACTTAGTAGTTTATTAAGTAAGCAATTTCAATCAGTTTTAACTCCTTTTTGAGTATGAAACCCTAACTGATTTGACTTCATGGATTTAGGATGAAGTGTATTGCAATATATTGTAATAAAAAGGACAATAGAAGGGTTCGAGAGTTGAGTAAGAAAGACTGTTGGTATTGTAATATTTTCTGGATATTAATGAAAGGTTTGCAGACAAGTGTTTGAGATATTTATTGAGAGATTCACGTGTTCAGTTGTTGTATTCAATATTCCTAGTGTATGTGCTTATTTCTTTGTTATCATTAAACATACTCTTATTTGTTTGAATGAGAAATTGTTGATGCATAAATCACTTTAGTATTCTCTGTATCTATCTTGTTTCAAATATGCATTTTTCTCACTGATAAGTTAATGCAAAATTCATCTAAGTTGGATGCTCAGTGTGGATTTTAGTGTTCCATTTTTTCATCTATCCATGTTTTAAGATTATAAGTCTAGCAATAGTTGGTTGTTTGGCCTCTACTATTAAATTATTTTCTACCAAGTTCTGAAAACCTAGAATTGATTTTCCCTATGACTCCATGCCCAATGTAGGTTTTTCTTATCCCTACCAACCATTTCATAAAATTTTCATCCACATAAAAATCTAGCCCTTGTATTTTTTGAAGAACTAATAGGAGAGAGACCTCTCTAGACTATCAATAGGCTATATTCCATTCTTAAATTAGGTTTGTGGCTGCCTCTCAGATTTTCTATTTCATCCAAGAAAATTTACAGAGTGCTAACATTTTGGCATCGTTGCCGAGGAATGAAGGTGAAATTTTCCCTGGAAAAGAATGACAAAGTTTCAATATCCGATTCCTGAGGGTAAACAAAGACTCAGGCACAAAATTTGGTTGTATAATTTTAACCTGACGATTTCATTGTCAATATCAGTTATAAAAAAGTGACCCCACTCGAAATCCTGTCTCCCAAGAAGATTCATACAAGGAAGAATCCAGACCCAAATCCTCCATAATATGCATTTGACCCTGAAAAGATCATTATGAAAAATCAAAATAAATCATATGAAATACATACATTTTCCTTAGAAATAACTTTTTTATTTCCAAAGTATGAAGTGAAAAGTCTTGAAGATGTTCCTTTTGTTGTAAAGTTTAAGAAATTTCTGGTCAGAACTGAGTGAGAATCTGATTTAATTAAGACAATGTTTGATATTAATAAGTTTAAATCTTTATTTACTATTACTCCTGGTGTCAGTTCCCCAAAATCTTCAGTTTTAAGTCAAGTTTCAACTCCAGGACAGAGTCCTATTAGAGTAATGGTTGCTAGGTTTTCCCCTCTTATTCTTCCTACTCAACTACATGAAATTTCCCAAAACTACTTAGAAATAATGAAGACATATCATGCAAAAGGATATATCACAACACAAAAACATTTAGATAGATTGCAATATTCCAAATATAATAAAATATGCAAAACAAAAATGTTGAGAAAGAAATAGCAGTACAAAAATGTTATATATGGAACAATATGATAATAATACCAGAATAACACTAGAAAGAACACCTTTATTAATGATAGCAATGTTCACTTGCCTCTTCGAGGGGGAAACCTCCAATAGAGTAGAGATATATTACAAGAATATCCAAGAAAAACTTCATCCATGCCTTCTACACTTACTTATACTAATTTTACCTTCTAAGGAAACTTCTAGAATAAGATCTTTCTAGAAGCGGGCACTTCGATTAGGTGTTCTTACATTGACTTGTTCTCATTTATTTATTAGGCCTTATTAACTAATGTCGTCCTTTATTACATAGAAAATGTATCCTGCTAACTAATGACCCATGGAGAGGGGTTAGGATCAGATCCTAACATGCCCTTTCCCTTCAAAAGTAGCCTTGTCATTAAAGCCGTAGGTGTGGAAACTGCTGAAATATGGATGTCGATTCCCAGGTTGCATCGTTTGATGATGTGTCCTTCCATTTGATCAACACTTATTTGATGGTTCAGCCACGCAGATGATGCTCCCAGTTGTGGAGTATTTCTTTGGGTTGGAGCCACAGGGAGCCCTCTTCATCTAATTCCGCCAGGATGGTTTGAATTCGAAAATTTTGTCCCACCACTTTCTTTAGACAAGAAACATGAAACACTGGATGGATTTTGCAAGTATTCGGAAGAGCCAATTTGTAAGTTATTGAGCCAATACGCTTGATGATTTGGTAGGGCCCATAAAACTTGGGTGCCAACTTATGATGTCCTTGAGATTTGAGATATTTTTTCTTGTAAGTTTGGAGATGGAGAAATGCCTAATCCCCTTCCTAAAAAACCCTTTTAGAATGATGCTAGTAATCCTATTGCTTCATGCGATTTTGGGCCATGTGGAGGTTATCATTCAAAGTTGCGATGGTGGTTGTGTGACCTTGCAACATGGTATCAATATATTGAACCTTAGATGTGCCTAGAAGATAATTAGTGACTGTCGGAGGCCATTGGCCATACACTGCTTCGTATGGGGTCATTTTAGTGGTTGTGTGATAGGAAGTGTTGTACCACTATACTTCCAAGGGAATCCAATGAACCCACTGGTGTTGTTTGTCTGAAAAAAAAAACATTGTAAGTAGGTTTCCAAACATTTTTCAACTACTTCCGTTTTTCCATCCAACTAGGGGTGATAGGTTGTGATCATGTTTAGTTGGGTTCCCTGCAATTTAAATAGCCCTTGCCAAAAGGTGCTAGTGAAAGTGGGGTCACAATTAGATAAAATAGAGGTTGGCATTCCATGTAACTTGAAAATCTGATCAAGGAAAACTTATGCAATGAGTGTCACTGTGAAAGGGTGAAGTAAAAAAAAATGAGCATACTTGGATAGGTGATCAACCACCACCATGATGACTGATTTGTTCCCATATTTAGAAATACCCACTATAAAATCCATGGAAATGTCTCTCCACATTGAAGATATAATGGGTATGGGTTGTAGAATTCCTAGCAACTCGATAGTTTCACCTTTATTACGTTGGCACACCTCACATTCAATGACAAATTGAAGTATATCCTTCTTCATGCCTGTCCATAAAAAATAACGACGGGCATGCACATATGTATTTTGAAATCTTGAGTGACCTGCAATGGATTATCATGAGTACAACTATGTTAAGAGCTACGAATTGAGTGTTGAAGAGGGTGATATAACCAGGCGATCCTTATATCAGAGAGTATTGTCCTGCCAGGTGTAGCGAGTGGGGGGATTAGGGTCCTCGTGAAGAAGTTGAATTATCTTGGAGATAGTTGGGTGTGTGAGCCACTCCTGGCATACATCCTTAATCCAATCAAGGATTGGTAAGGATAAGAAAAAGAGGGCACCATCCTCCTCATGTTGTCGTAACAAAGCATTGGCCACTATATTGTCTTTTCCTTTTTTATATATGATTCCATAGTCATAACCCAACATTTTAGTTGGCCACTTGTTTTGTTATGGGGAGGATAACCTCTGTGTAGTGTCCCCAAGGCCGAGCCCCGTTGCAAACCATGTTCTGAAATAAATTGTAATTATGTTTTATAGACTGGTGAGCCAAGTTTTTATAAACTGGTGGCTTATGTGTTTGTTAGGCCAGGGAGCCTAAGTGTTGAAGGCCAGGAGCCTGTTGTTGTATATGTATTCATGCAGAACAATTAATAAAAAATTGTAAACACCACCAGGTGCAGACCGACCATGATGAATGAGTGAAGGGGGACTAAGCATCCATAGAGAGGGAAAGGAATTAGAGGCTGGAAGGTGGGAAAAGGGGCTAAGTGTTTAGCCTAGGGGGATTAACCCTGGGAATAATATTTTATTATTATTCCAAAAGAACGTGTGCCATTTATATTTTTATCCTAAGTTCCTGACCAAGGCAAGGTGATGCGTGCTGGTGGAACACATGCAGTCTCCAGGGTGACAAGTGTCGACCTTGGTGCATGCGAATAAAACGACCAGGGTGGACTGTGAGGGGGTTCCTTATCCCATTCTATCGGACTGCTTGAGCGTGTACATGATCTAAGCAATACGACTGACCCGAGTTCTGCAGAGAACCTTCGTGCATTCCTGTGATCTGAAAAGTCTGTGTCTGGCTCTGAGAAAACTCATGTATACCTTCGTACTAAACCAAAAGCTTGTGTTCGATTCTGAAAGAGCCAGTTTCACCTCTATTTGAACTGGAAAAACCCGTGTTGTGTCTGGAGAATCCGTGTGCATCACTGCCCGAGATCTATCCTGTGCGTAAGAACTCTGTTCCGAAGTCGTGACCGTGAGACCATCCTGTGATTGCTGAACCAATTTGGGAAAGCCTGTGTCTATTTTCCCCATGGGTTGTTGTGACCACGCAGTACTGGACTACGTGTGGCTTGTTGGCCTATGAGTGATTCTCTCCAGGTGAGAGAGTGCGCAGAGTAAGGAGAGGACTCCTGGAAGGAACCCTGTAGCTACCACAGATCCAGGAGACTTTCGGTCCTGTCTGTTGCTGTAACCCAAGGCAAGGGAGGTTAGTAGCCAAAGGACTGTCCAGGTGATAGAGAAGGTGTATACTCCTGGGGTGGAGCAGGCATGTGAGTAATGAGGGTCTATGGTTAGTGAGCATGAGAGGTTCCTGGGAGAGAATCCCATCCTTGTGGCTGTGTGTTGTTTTCCCTATAACCTCAACCTAGCCTAGGATTCCTTGCCTTGGGGTGGAGCTTAATCCCAGCTCGGGGGTGACCCACTGCTGAGCTAATGAGCAGTGCATTCTAAGGCTGGGAGGTTCGTGGAAGGCCTGCACTTGGTTGGTGGAACTGCCACTGTTTCAAAGATAAGTACCTGATTATGCTTTATTCTTGTTTTTGCATGACTGTGTTTCTTACGTTATCATGAATTCCGCTGTGAATATGAATTAATATTAAATAGTATTGATTGTTGATTATGGCCATAATTCGTATGAATACTCTATGTTGAATGTGTTTAACTTTTTTTAAATGCATGTGGATTATACAATACCTGTATGAGTTATGTACAAAGTGGTGTTATAGATTTCTTTTAAGAGCATTTAAGCCTTGGTAGCCAGAAAAAGGTGCCGCTACAGTTTGGTATCAGAGGCAAGGTTTCGACACTGAGCCTAGATGGGCCAGTGGAGCGGTCTTTGGACCGAGAGTGCGAGGGAAATTGGGTCTGTAAGGCTAATTTCGGACCTTGGTTTGTTCCAAAGTGTCAAGGAGTTACTTGATGAGTTTTTAAACTCAAGAGGTTTAGCGGCGTGTGAAACCGCAGTTGGTGTGGTCTATGGCCATGGGGAGATAGGTCTCCACACCGATAGTGTTAGAACCTTAGGATCTGCTCGAGAGGGAAGGTGAACCCTCATGACCGTTAGATCCGGAGAGTGTGCGCAGGGTTTAAAATTCCTTTTGAAATGCACAGGAAAAATAGATCTAAGTCGTTCGTCTGAGAGTGGACACGTGTCATGAGATAAGAGTACGAGAGCTCGAAATTGAAACTCGCGAAGTCGCGAGTAGAGAGAATGTGAGGAGAAAAGTCAACATCGCTTCTCAGGGTTTCGTGAAAGG
The DNA here is from genome assembly GCA_009831015.1 of Picea engelmannii. Taxonomy (NCBI): domain Eukaryota; kingdom Viridiplantae; phylum Streptophyta; class Pinopsida; order Pinales; family Pinaceae; genus Picea; species Picea engelmannii. The sequence goes on along the minus strand of ML778660.1, from coordinate 1,018,772 downwards.
AAGGTGTCAGGGTTGGATGTTGAAACTCGTGAAGTGGTGAGTAGTGAAGAAGTGCTAGCACTTAGCCCTAGCCTGCGGTCATGCATAGCAGGCGCTAGCGAGGAGGGAGCCATACCCATATTGCATATTGGGTATCGATGTTTGGAGGAAATGAGTCGAGAGTCTTCGACTCACAAACTCGCAAGATCGCGAGTTGCGAAAGGGTGACTTTGGTTATGAAGATTTAACTGTTGGATATTCGTAGACCGAGATTTCGAAGTTCCGAAGTCTCGGAATTTGCAGAGTCGAACGAGAGCTCAGAAAACTTATTTGAATCGAAACGTCTTTTGTTCTTGTTCGTATTGGTTTATAAATTTTGTGGATTGTTCGTGAGGTTTTAATGGCCTGAAAAAATTCGAATTGAATTGCACAGTGTGTGTGCAAAGTTCAACTAGAGTCAGAATTCCAGTTAACCAACGCCGAGTATGGAGTGGGAAAAGGTGCAGATTTCCCCTGAAACAGAGGACGAATGAGAAGGAAAGGATGCCAATGTGGAAGTGGAAGGATTGAACTCCAATGGGCATGGAAAAGAGAAGGAAAAGGAAGAACACATGATGAAACTGATCGAAAGATTGTAGAAAGATGCCCAGGCTCGCCTAGCTGATAGCCGAAAGCTCATGAAAATCAGGGATCGACAGGGTGAATTCAACTTAAAAATGTTGAAGAGCCTAGAAAGAATAGAAAAGAAATAGGAAAAAGAAAGTGATACAAGCAGATCAAGAAGTGTCATAAACCCTGAGAGGAGAAGAAGATTGAGGAGTGGTAACAGACATTATCGTCTATTCCTGAAGCATTCTGGTAAGGAAACACACAGTAGTTCAAGCTCGTCCCCTACCAGAAAGCACCGAAAATCTGGAAAGGATGAATTGAAAGGGGAGATGAACAAGATTAAGCCTCCAACATTCGATGGAGAACATAAGAAGGAGGAAGATGATGAGACATGGTTGCTTGGAATGAGGAAATATTTCCAACTGCAGAATTATTCCACCCATGCAGAAGGAAGAATTGCAATGTATCAACTGAAAGGAAAAGCATCCATGTGGTGGGATCAGTTTGTGCAGGTGCAACACATCAGAGAGAAAGAGGTCACTTGGAAGGAATTTAAGAGGTATTTCGAGAAGAAATACCTGACTAAAAGGTACTATGACAGAAAGATGAAGGAGTTCTTCGAACTCAAGTTGGTCAACATGACCATAGATGAGTATGAACGAAGTTTTCTGGAACTACTAAAGTATGTTTCATTCATCAAAAATGAGGCTGTCAAAATTCAGAGGTATCTGAGTAGACTACCACCTTCCATCGGTGACAAGATTCAATATGATGATCCTAAGACCATGGAAGAAACCATAAGAAGGGAGAAATGCTTATACGAACAACAAAGAGAAAAGCCTACCTTTCGAAAGGCTTGGGATGACCAGAAGAGGTTTAAGAAAGAACAGAGGCAGAAGGGAAATAGGCCTCCCTTTTTCAGGAACAGTCCTTGGGGACAGTCATCTTTTAGAGAGCCCAGGAAAGTTGAAGGGAGTGAGCAGATGCCAAGACCGCCATCTATGGAGTGTTGGGGCTGTAAAGGGAATCATAGGTACAGAGACTGCCCCCACAAAAAAGATAAAGCAAGAACTGTCCATACTGTTCAGCAAGATGAAACAGTGGAGGATATGGGCAGCATAATGCTGAGGATCTATGCAGCCCTGGACAACAAGCAAGAATAATTTCAATCGCATATGATTGAAGTGGAAGGTACAATCAACAACCGACCACTTGTTATTTTAATTGATTCAGGGGCTAGCCATAGTTATGTAGATCCTAGAATGGTGGAAAGTTTGCATCTAACGAGAAGAAAACATGAAAAGCCTTGGCTAGTGAAGTTGGCCACAGGAACCAAAAGGAAGGTCATTGAATTGGTTAAGTCCTATTCAGTAGACATGAAAGGAATGAGCACTAAGGCTGAATTGAACATTTTACCTTTAGGCTCATATGATTGCTTAATTGGGATGGACTGGTTGGACCAGCACCATGCCCTTCTAGATTGCTGTAACAAGAGGTTTACATGCCTGAATGAAGAGGGAAATTAGGTAACAGTCCAAGGAATTCCCAGAACCCTGGCTATTAGGGAAATCTCAGCCATGCAGCTGAAGAAATGTTACCGGAAGGGCTGTCAATTATTTGCAGCTAGGGTGGAAGAAGAATCCCAAGATGTGGTCTCAAATCTGGAAGACCATGAGGTACTCAAAGATTTTAAGGACGTATTTCAGGAGGTACCTGGACTACCTTCGAAGAGGGACATTGATTTTTCTATAAATTTGATGCCGGGAGAAGCTCTAGTTTCGAAGGCTCCTTATAGAATGAGTACGCCAGAGCTGAAAGAGTTGCAATTGCAGCTTGAAGAGCTACTAAATAAGGGATACATTTTCCCCAGCGTGTCACCATGGGGTGCCCTGGTCCTATTCATGAAGAAGAAAGATGGGACGTTGAGGCTGTGCATTGATTTCTGGCAATTGAATAAGGTAACTGTCAAGAACAAGTATCCTCTGCCAAGGATCGATGATCTTTTTGATCAGTTGAAGGATGCGAAAGTATTTTCAAAAATAGATCTCAGATATGGATATCACCAAGTGAGAATAAATGATGAGGACATTAGAAAGACTTCCTTTAGAACAAGGTATGGTCATTATGAATTCACAGTGGTGCCATTTGGACTGACAAATGCACCTGTTGTTTTCATGTTCTTAATGAATGGAGTGCTCAGATATTATTTGGACAAGTTTGTCATAGTCTTCCTGGACAATATCTTGGTGTATTCCAAGATAGAGGAAGAACATAAGAAACACCTGAGAATGGTGCTACAGGTGTTGAGAGAACACCAACTATACGCAAAACTGAGCAAGTGCTCATTTTATCAAAGGCAGATTCATTACTTGGGACACATTATATCTGAAGAAGGGATCACTGTGGATCCTGAAAAGGTTGAGGCCATTCGAGAATGGTCAGTGCCAAGCAATGTGGCAGAAGTTAGATCTTTTATGGGTCTGGTGAGCTACTACAGAAGGTTTATAGTTGGATTCTCAAAGATAGCTCACCCTATCACTTCCTTGCAAAGGAAGGAGAAGAAGTTTCAGTGGACTGAAGAGTGTGGGAGCAGTTTCCAGCGAATGAAGCAACTGCTAACCAGCACTCCAATCCTGAAGATTGTAGATCCAAATAAGGATTACGTAGTGTGCACCGATGCATGTAAGGAGGGGCTGGAAGGAGTTCTCATCCAAGAGGGATTTGTAATTTGTTACGAGTCCCGAAAGATGAAAGAGAATGAAAGGAATTATGCCACTCATGATTTAGAGATGGCAGAAATCGTCCATGCATTGAGGAAATGGAGACATTACCTCATGGGCAAGAGAGTCGAGTTGAGAACATACCATAACGGTCTAAAATATTTATTTGATCAGCTGACTTTAAATGCCAGGCAAATCAAATGGCTAGAGTTTCTGTGTGAATATGAATTTGATATAAAGCATAGCAAAGGGAAAGAAAATAAGGTGGCTGATGCACTTAGCAGAAAAGTGCACGAATTACATGCTACAACCATTCGCATGTATCGGACTGAGATGAAAGATAGAATTTTGGAAGCTGCAAATACTTATTTGCAGTACAGAGGTCTTGTAGCAAAGCTATAGCAGTGTGAGAGACCACAAACCAACGAAATCTACAACAGTGTGAGAGATTGTATGTACCCAATGTCCGAGAATTGAAGCTGGCAATTCTAAAGGACATGCATAATGTGGCTTATGATGGACATCTTGGATATCAAAAGATTGTGACAACAGTCAAAAGCCATTATTTTTGGCCGGGTATAAAGAAATAAATCGCTGAATACATCGCCAGATGTATGGAGTGCCAGAAGGTTAAGGCTGAGCATAGGCACCCAGCAGGGTTGCTCCAGCCTTTACCCATTCCTGAATGGAAATGGGACGTGGTAACAATAGATTTTATCACAGGATTTCCCAGAACAAGAAAGCAGCATGATTCAATCATGGTGGTGGTGGAAAAGCTTACTAAAGCCGCCCATTTCATTCCACTGAAAACCACTCATAGGGTAGCAGATGTTGTTGATATCTTTTTAAAAGAAGTTGCATGTTTGCACGAAATTCCTAAGACAATTGTGTCTGATAGGGACCTAAAATTCACCTCAAATTTCTGGAAAGGACTATTCAAGGGATTCAGAACGAATATGAACTTTAGTACAACATATCATCCTGAGTCTGATGGTCAGACAGAAAGGGTGAACAGGGTAATAGAAGACATATTGAGAATGTATGTGATGGATAAACCATCAAGGTGGGAAGACTACCTACATTTGGTAGAATTCGCCTACAATAATGGGTATCATGCATCGTTGAGGATGAGCCCATTCGAGGCACTTTATGGAAGAAAGTGCAACACTCCAGTGAGCTGGGATAATCCAGTTGATAGAGTAGTCGTTGGGCCTGAACTGCTCAAAGAGATGGAAGATCAAATGATAAAAATTAGACGGAATCTGAAAGCTGCCCAGGATAGGCAGAAAAGTTACGTTGACAGTAACAGAACCCATAGAGAATTCAAAGTGGGTGACCATGTTTTCCTGAAAGTGAAAACTAACAGGAGTTCCCTGAAATTGGGAAGTTGTGCCAAATTGGCAGTAAGATTTTGTGGGCCATTTGAGATCCTGGAAAGGATTGGGCTAGTTTCATACATGCTTGCATTACCTGCATCTATGACTGTACATAATGTGTTTCATGTTTCACTGCTTAATAAATATGTACCTAATGCTAATCATGTTATCGATTGGAATGTGGTTCAGGTGGAACCAGAAGGTGTCCTGCAAGTGCATCATGTGCGCATATTGGACAGGAAAAGCAAACAGCTTCGGAATTGAGCCATAGAGCTTGTAAAGGTCCAATGGACCTGGTACGGTCCTGAGGACGCGACATGGGAGCATGAAGAGGTTATGCGGGCAGAGTACCCACATCTTTTTGAAAATTTTGAAAGGCTTGCAGAGACAGTGTAAGATGCACTAAGGATAGTGCAAAAATAAGGGGAGGGGGATTGTAGTGTCCCCAAGGCCGAGCCCCATTGCAAACCATGTTCTGAAAGAAATTGTAATTATTTTTTATAGGTTGGTGAGCCAAGTTTTTATAAACTGGTGGCTTATGTGTTTGTTAGGCCAGGGAGCCTAAGTGTTGAAGGCCAGGAGCCTGTTGTTGTATATGTAGTCATGCAGAACAATTAATAAAAATTTGTAAACACCACCAGGTGCAGACCGACCATGATGAATGAGTGAAGGGGGACTAAGCATCCATAGAGAGGGCAAGGAATTAGAGGCTGGAAGGTGGGAAAAGGGGCAAAGTGTTTAGCCTAGGGGGCTTAAGCCTGGGAATAATATTTTATTATTATTCCAAAAGAACATTTTCCATTTATATTTTTATCCTAAGTTCCTGACCAAGGGAAGGTGATGCGTGCTGGTGGAACGCATGAAGTCTCCAGGGCGACAAGTGTCGACCCTGGTGCATGCGAATAAAACGGCCAGGGTGGACAGTGAGGGGGTTCCTTCTCCCATTCGATCGGACTGCCTGAGCGTGTATGGTCTCTGAGCAGTACGATTGACCCGAGTTCTGCAAAGAACCTTCATGCATTCCTGTGATCTAAAAAGTCTATGTCTGGCTTTGAGAAAACCCGTGTATACCTCTGTACTGAACCAGAAGCTTGTGACTGATTCTGAAAGAGCCGGTTTCACCTCTGTTTGAACCGGAAAAACCCGTGTTGTGTCTGGAGAATCCGTGTGCATCCACTGCCCGAGATAGAGCCTGTGTGTAAGAACTTTGTTCCGAAGCCATGACCGTGAGACCATCCTGTGATTGCTGAACCAATTTGGGAAAGCTTGTGTCTATTTTCCCTGTGGGTTGTTATGACCACACAGTACTGGACTGCGTGTGGCTTGTTGGCCTGCGAGCGATTCTCTCTAGGTGAGAGAGTGCATAGAGGAAGGAGAGTACTCCTGGAAGGAACACTGTAGCTGCCACAGAGCCCAGAGACTTTCGGTCCGGTCTGTTGCTGTAACCCAAGGCAAGGGAGGTTAGTAGCCGAAGGACTGTCCAGGTGATAGAGAAGGTGTATACTCCTGGGGTGGAATAGGCATGTGGGGAATGAGGGTCTGTGGGCAGTGAGTGTGAGAGGTTCCTGAGAGAGAATCCCATCCTTGTGGCTGTGTGCTATTTTCCATGTAACCTCGACCTAGCCTAGAATTCCTTGCCTTAGGGTGGAGCTTAGTCCCAACTCGGGGGTGACCCACTGCTGAGATGATGAGCAGTGCGGTCTAAGGTTGGAAGGTTCGTGGAAGCCCTACACTTGGTTGGTGGAACTGCCACTATTTCAAAGTGTTAGCGATATTTCTTGTAAGGGGGTTAGAATGCAAAGGAATGGGTTAAAACCCACTTTTCCTAAGTGTTGAATGTAAATGTGCCCGTGGTAAACAGCGAATGGATCTGGATGGCGTGCATCCATGTGCCCAAATCAATGACACATATGAAATTCTGGACCCCCCCTCGCCTTTCTACCTTTAAGTGGAGGGGGGGGGTCCGGAATCGCGGGTGCAACTCTCTAATGGTCCATATTAGCGCGCCTGGATCAACGACGATGAAGACCATTCCAGACCCCCCCTGCCTTTCTACCTTTAAGCGAGAGGGGGGGTCCGAAATCGAGCAAGCAGCTTTCAATGGCTGAGATTACAGTGCCTGGATCAATGGTGCTTGGACAGCCTCATTCCCCTCAGCTACCCTGCCTTTAACCTGCGTGGGCCCTTCTCCCATCATGTCATCTTCTTTTCCACCTTTCTCCTACTGCTGTGTGTCATCCATCCACCTCCCCACTTTGGTCTGTGTGGTCCTCCCTCTTTCTCTTCATCCATTCGTTGCTTTCCATGTGTCCCGCTCCTTTCCACGTCAACCTCTCACCAAAGAGAAAGTCCATTATCCCTCGTCTTCTTCCCCTTCCGCCATGTGCCCTCCTCGGTCCACCTTCTCGCACCTCGCCACTTCTTTCACGCCCTCTATAGTCCGACGCTACCACTCCTGTCATGCGCCCCATCCTTCGCGCTGGTCTCCACACCCATCCGTCAAGCCATTCAGTTATTCCAGGTGGCAGTGCGAGGAGTCTTCCATATCCCAAAATGCTGAGTTGGCCAGGTCGTACTCAATACCAAGAAGCAGTTATCGAAGCAGTTGGTGGTGGTTAGACATCGTCTCCGCCATAATGGGAAAGCTCTGCAATGAATTAAAGGCACGTCGAGTCACCGAAGAAACTGTCAGAAGATCGATCACGTCTACCATAAGTTGCACGACCATTCAAAGATTGCAGCTCCGTGTTGTCAAAAGCCATGCAAACGCAAAGCTTTCAATGCTACGTCTTGATTTTGTTGCTATTGTTAGTTTGAGTATATGAAGGCGTTTTCGCCATTTTCCTATCTATCGATGGTAGAGCTAAGCTCCCGACTATAAAGTTTTAGTAAACATTCTAGCTTTCTGGGTTATGTATCAGTGTTTGAGATTTCTTGGTTTATAACAAACAATTTTCCTTTTCCATCTATGTTTCACCTCTTGCTAGAGAGTTCATGATTGAATGCTTCGTATGAATTAACACAGTTCTGTTATGATAAATGATTTATTGTTGCATTGTTGTTTTCTCTGGTTTCCTGCATTTGGAAGTAAGAAGATCTTATTTTCAGATGCCTCCTCTCACAGTCTGTTAGAAGCATGATGCCTACAGCAGACCCTTGCACCCTTCTCATAAAGTCTTCCCCCCCTACTCACCCTTTATTGCAACTCACTGTTTGAAGTTTATCAAGACCTCACTCGTTCATGCATGCCTGGCCTAGTTTCTGAGTTGAGACCACTGTTTCGAGTTTGCTTCCATTCGATCACCCTTTTCAAACAAATCGTGACATTAAACTAATGGGCGTTGGGCTTTTCTCCTGCAAGCAATCCAGGAGTGACTTCCGGCACCAACATTTCTGGCGTCGTTGCCGGGGACAAAGTTGAATATTTTCCTCGGGATTGAACGACAAAGATCAACTGATTCTGAAGGTGCATCAAATATCAGAACTTGAGGATTGCTACTATGCACCTGGCGACTCCGCTGGGGAGAACCTGCTCTATCAACTATGGCTTCGAGAGGCAGACACATGAGGTCTAATCCACACTTGCCTTTAGCTACACCAGAAGCTGACTCGGAAGCGGTGCGCAGAAAGGGAAAGAGCTCTGTGAAAGAAGATTCCGTCGTTGAAATAGGTAATACTCCGTCCCCTTCTGTGAGAACTCCATTTTCTTATTCTCAGCTTCCTAGTCGTCCTTCCCCTGAGGTTTCCCGTTTTCTGAATTTCGAGAGTGTTCCTGCTGAGTTTTCTCCTCCTGGTCTGGTACCAGAAAGAGAGATCCTTGTCACTCCCCCCTCCCTAGAGGTCGTTCCTCATCACAGACCTCAAGCCTATGAAGGTTTCACCACCCCTCCTTTTGTTGCTACTACTGCGCAGAGAGAAGCATTTGTACACTCAGGTCCCTTGGCTCTCTCACTGTTTTCTCCATTGTCTCCTCCAAGAACCTCTTTTCCAACATCTCCTGTTCATACTCCTTTTGCTCCGAGTTCTCCTCTACCTAATACTCCTATGGCTGGTGATAATCCCCCTCTGAATAGAATGGATGCCATAGTTGCTGCTAGATATGCTCCTTTAATCCTACCTCATCCTGTGAATCCTCTCCCTGCTGGAGACTACTTGAAGTACATGCCCAAGTTCAGTGGGGAAGGAGACATAACTGCTGAGGAGCACTTGGCTGCTTTTTACAGTTATGCAGAAAACCTAAACATTGAAAATGAAGATGTTTGGATGAGAGTCTTTGTCCAGAGCCTGGAGGGTGAGGTCAGAAAATGGTTTAGAGGACTAGCCCCTGGATCTATCGCTGGAATTGAGGCCCTGGATAGTGTTTTCCTGAGACAGTGGGGAGACATGAAGGATTATATGTATTACATGATGGAGTTTGGGTCTCTGAAGAAGATGGAAGGAGAGTTTGTCTCAGACTTCTTGAAAAGATTTAATAAGATGTACAACAAGATTCCTACAGAGATTAAACCCTCAGAGGCCTCCGCTCAAATTTCCTATGCTGGCGCTTTTGACCCTGATTTCTGTCTCGTGTTAAGAGAAAGAAGAGACACCTCTTTAGCTCAAATGAAATATGCAACTATAGAAGTGGAATCCAACATATTGGTAGCTGATAGACTGAGAAACCAGGCCGACACAGACAGAAGAAAGGAAAAATCGGAAGCCTCGACTTCCGGCCCATCATTGCCCCACCCTCAAGTAAATGAGCTGACCCGAGTTATGAACCTCCTTAAATAAGAGGTGGAGAGACTAAAGGTGGAAAGGAAGCAAATGTATAAGGGCCCTCAGAACACCGAAAATAAAGGGGGTTTCAGAAGGCCAAATAATTTGGCTTCTCCAACTATGCACAGAGAGAAGGAGAGAGACAGGGACGACCAAAGAATTCAGGCTCCCTTCCAGAACAATTTTGTGGCCGATGAACAAGAAAGGGAAACAGATGAGCCTGAACCTGAAATCCACAGTTTAGAAGTCACTCCCCCCTTTCCTCATCTGACCCAATCAGCATATGAGGAGTCTCTCCTAAACAGTCAGCTGAATGAATTGAGCAAAGGAGACAAAGCTAGTGGTGGCCGAGGCAGATATAACCTGAGATCCGACAAAAGAGTAGCACCTGACGTTCCTGAGCCATCCAATGGAACAGAGAAACCTGCTAATGAAGTAGTAGATAGAGGTAAGAGGGCTCAACCTTTCTCTCCCATTGTCCATAATCATGTTCCTGAAATTAGAGAAATCCCAAAGCCTATGTCTTCTTTTAATTTCGAACATGAGATTCAAAAGATCAGAATTCCTGTGCCACTCACCGAGTTAATTAAACATGGGGAATTCAAAAAACGCTTCTCTGAGCTGTTGAAGTCCGAAGCCCCATACCCTCTCATGGACTCCATAAACCTCCAAGATGAAAGACCTGCAGTTATCCTAGGTCCCATGGTAGAATACAGAGATGATTCATCCCCTCCCTTCTACACATCCCTGAACATACATGACAAAGTGATGCATAATTTCCTTATGGATTCAGGGGCCTCCCACAACCTCATGCCCAAAACTGTCATGGAGGAATTAGGACTGGAATTCACCCGAGCCTATCATGACCTCTATTCTTTTGTCTCCAGGAGGGTTCAGTGTTTGGGAGTCATCAAGGACATGGTGGTTTCGCTGTTTCAGCTGCCCATGAAGAGTATGGTCATGGATATTGTGGTAGCTGATGTCCCCCCCTAAGTTTGGCATGCTGTTGTCAAGATCTTGGATAAAGAGACTGGGGGGAACCCTGCAGATGGACCTCACATATGCCACCATTCCGGTCTTTAGAGGGGAACATAGGAGACTGTACAGGGAATCCCATCTAGCCTACATAATCAGTGATGAAGCCAACCCTACCAATCACCCCATCTATGCCTTGGACACTGATTTAGGCTCCAGTTTAATACAACTTACCCACACCCCTTAGGCTCCTTTACAGATCAGAAAGCAGCCCATTCTTAATCAGGAGACACCCCCTCCAACCACCTCTGTTTGGAAGATGTTCTTTGATGGAGATTCCTCCAGTATGGGTGCAGGTGCCGGGGTGGTATTCATATCCCCCTCTCATGAGACCATATCTCTGTCATACAAGCTGGAATTTGAAGTCACTAACAATGTGGCAGAGTATGAAGCTCTGGTTCTAGGATTAAGGGCTGCGCAACATATGGAAATAAGGGAGGTGGCTGTGTTTGGAGATCCAGAGTTGATCGTTCAGCAGGTCAAAAACGTTTATCAAGCTAAGAATCCTCGGCTCAAGAATTACAGGAATGAGGTATGGGACCTGGTTGATAATTTCTTCCTGGCTTTTAACATTTCCTACATTCCAAGGGGAGAAAATATTCCAGCCGACTTTTTAGCTTTCACGGCTAGTGTGCTCGAAGTTCTTGCGCTGCCCCCTGGCAGGTCCGATGTCGAAGTAAAGTATAGGCCCTCTGTACCAGACAATGTCAAGCATTGGAAGGTATTTGAGGATGATCAAGAGATCGAAAAGTTTCTTCAATCCATTGATAACTTTTATGCATTGCACATATATGAGGATCCCGACACTGCAGGAGAGCTTGACCATCACCCCGGGGAATTTGTGAATAAAATTTATGATCACCAGATCATTCAGCTACTGAGCAATCAAATCCCGAAAGGTCTAATCCCATTAGAAAGATTGTTCGATGGGAATGATGTGGCAGTGAAGGGTAAGGTTTTAGGTGACGATGATGACATAGCTAAATGTGACATAGGCACACTTGAGGAGCCTAAATTGGTCAAACTGTCGAAAAATATGACTGAGGAGAAGAGGGCCGAATATACTGAGTTGTTGAGGGAGTTTTTTGATGTGTTTGCATGGACCTACGAAGACCTCAAGACATATGACACATTAGTCATTAAGCACAAGATCCCACTGAAAGAAGAGGCTAAGCCATTCAAGAAGAAATTGAGATAGATAAATCCCATGCTGCTACCTATCATGGAGAGGGAAGTGAAGAAGTTGTTGGATGCCCGGATCATTGTCCCCTTGAGATATTCTGACTGGGTGGCCAACTTGGTCCCAGTAAGAAAGAAAAGTGGCGAAATCAGACTATGTGTTGATTTCAGAAACTTGAACAGGAGCTCAAGGAAGGATAATTATCCCTTGCCCAACATGGAGCACATATTACAGAAGGTTACTGGTGCTTCCAGGATATCCATGATTGATGGTTTCTCTAGCTACAATCAGATATCAGTCATGCCTGAGGACAGGGAAAAAACAGCCTTCACCACTCCCTTGGGCACATTCATGTATTCCAAGATGCCTTTCGGACTGATGAATGTGGGAGCAACATTTCAGTGGGCCATGGTCATAGCCTTCATCGGAGAAAAAGATAAGTTTGTGGTGGTATATCTAGATGACATCACAGTCTTCTACAAGACTGATAAAGAGCACCGCCACCACTTGAAGAAGGTTTTCCAGAAGTGTCGGAGGTATGGCCTATCTTTAAACCCCAAAAAATCACTGTTTTCCATGCAGGAGGGAAAGTTGTTAGGCCATATAGTATCAGCAGAGGGAGTAAGGATTGATCCTGACAGGGTAGAAGCAATTCAGGCCCTGTCCCTTCCCAGATCTAAGAACGAGGTTCAGGCATTTTTTGGAAGCATTAATTTTCTGAGGAGATTTGTTTCAAATTTTGCTAAGTTGGTAAAACACATCATAGCCATGCTCAAGAAGGGGAGTGAAGTAAGATGGACCTCTGTACCTAGGGAATATTTCGATCAAATAAAGAAGGCGTTGACTGAGGAACCTATGCTAATCAGTCCCGATTATTCCAAAGATTTTCTGATATTTTCTTTTTCTTCTTTTGATACAGTAGCAACAGTCTTACTGCAGAAAAATGATCAAGGACAAGAGTAGCCTATTGCCTTCTTTAGCAAGGCACTGAGAGATGCAGAACTCCGATACGAAATCATGGAGAAGCAGGCTTATGCCCTGGTGAAAGCCCTCAAGGCTTTCAGAGTCTATGTCTTGCATTCAAAAATCACTGCATATGTCCCTTCAACCTCTCTGAAGGACATTCTTATACATCCTGACATAGATGGGAGGAGAGGTAAATGGATCGCTAAGATCCTAGAATTCGAGCTGGAGATTAAGCCCACCAAGCTGGTAAAGGGGCAGGGTTTAGCCAAGTTGTTGGCTGAATCCAATTGGAGAGTCTTGGGAATCAATTGCATCAACGAGAAAGCTGAGTCATCCAACAGAAGTTCCCAAAGAGCTCTTCCACTAGCAACGTGCACCTGGTACAAGGATATCTTGTATTTTCTGCAAGAATTGAAGCCTCCAGATGGAATGGAAAAAAACAAGGCAAGAGCTTTAAAGCTCAAAGCTGTCAAGTATTGCCTCATTGGCCAAACCTTGTATTGGAAGGAGCCTCTGGGGGTACTACTAAGGTGTTTGGACCCACAACAGGCACATAAGGTTATGATCGATTTCCATAGCGGTCTCTGTGGAGGTCATCATTTTTGGAAGACCACAGCGCACAAGATCCTCCGAGCCGGGTATTATTGGCCCACCTTATTTTCTGATGTATGCAAAGAAATCATAGCTTGTATCAAGTGCCAAAAATTCTCAGGAAAGCAATAGCTCACATCCCTGCCCTTAAAGCCAGTGGTAGTCTCAACACCCTTTCAACAATGGGGATTGGACTTCATCGGGGAAATTCATCCTCCCTCAAGTGGCCAACACAGATGGATTCTCACTGCAACCGACTACTTCACCAAATGGATAGAAGTTGTCCCTACCAGAAGCACTTCTCATAAAGTAATTATCATCTTCCTAGAGGACATCATAACGAGGTTCGGTTTCCCCAGTAGAATCGTCACTGATAATGCCTCTCCCTTTCGGTCTGAGCCTCTGGTCAAATTCTGTGAACAGTTCGAAATTTCACTGATTCATTCTACTCCCTACTATCCTCAAGGGAATGGAATGGCAGAGTCTTCCAATAAAATCCTAATCAAGCTTATCAAGAAGCTACTGGAAGACAATAAAAGGTCCTGGGACTCAAAGCTCAAATTTTCTCTTTGGGTTGATCAGGTAACAACAAAGAAATCGTTGGGCATCTCACCTTTCCAGCTGGTTTATGGAATAGAGGCTGTTTTCCCCACTCATCTCACCTTATCTGTGGCTAAATTCCTCCAAGACCTTGAAGGAGAGCCTAACCATGTGCTCAGAAGAATTCATCAGATGTTGGAAGTACAACAGATCAGAGAACAGGTCAGGGACAGAGCCTACAATCATCAGCAGAAGATTAAGCAGGCTTTTGACAAAAAGAGAAAAAAGAAAGAGTTCGAGCAGGGTGATATGGTGCTCAAATGGGATGCACCCAGGCAGGACAAGGGAAAACATAGTAAATTTGATGCCCTCTGGTTTGGGCCTTTCAATATCCTTGAATTATTTGCAAACAACACATACAGGTTGCAGGATCTGGAAGGCAAAGAAGTTTTTAGTGGCCCAGTGAATGGGCATTTCTTGAAAAAAAAAAAATTGTGAGCCACAGTCGGCTCCTTTTGTTTTGTCTTATACATATTGTTTCTAATTTTGTTTTTCAGACTAATAAATGACTCCATAGCCCAATAGCAAAGGCACTGAATCTGCAAAAGAGTTCTTAGAGCATCACAGGGATGACTCTATCCCCCATGGAGCCAGATGTTAGTGATATTTCTTGTAAGGGGGTTAGAATGCAAAGGAATGGGTTAAAACTCACTTTTCCTAAGTGTTGAATGTAAATGTGCCCGTGGTAAACAATGAACGGATCTGGATGGCGCGCATCCATGCGCCCAAATCGACGGCACATATGAAATCCCGGACCCCCCCCACCTTTCTACCTCTAAGCAGAGGGGGGGGGTCCAGAATTGCGGGTGCAACTCTCCAACGGTCCAGATTAGTGCACCCGAATCAATGGTGATGAAGACCATTCCAGACCCCCCCTACCTTTCTACCTTTAAGCAGGAGGGGGGGGTCCGAAATCGAGCAAACAACTTTCGACGACTGAGATTACAGCGCCCGGATCAACGGTGCTTGGACAACCTCATTCCCCTCAGCTACCCTACCTTTAACCTGCGTGGGCCCTTCTCCTGTCATGTCATATTATTTTCCACCTTTCTCCTGCTGCCGCGTGTCATCCATCCACCTCCCCGCTTTGGTCTGCGTGGTCCTCCCTCTTTCTCGTCATCCATTCGTTGCTTGCCATGTGTCCCGCTCCTTTCCATGTCAGCCTCTCACCAGAGAGAAAGTCCATTATCCCTCATCTTCTTCCCCTTCCGCCATGTGCCCTCCTCTGTCGACCTTCTCGCACCTCGCCACTTCTTTCATGCCCTCTATAGTCCGACGCTACCACTCCTGTCATGAGCCCCATCCTTCGTGCTGGTCTCCACACCCATCCGTCAAGCCATTCAGTTATTCCAGGTGGCAGCATGAGGAGTCTTCCATATCCCAAAATGTTGAGTTGGCCAGGTTGTCCTCAATCCCAAGAAGCAGTTATTGAAGCGGTTGGTGGTGGTTAGACATCGTCTCCTCCATAATGGGAAAGCTATGCAATGAATTAAAGGCACGTTGAGTCACCGAAGAAACTGTCAGAAGATCGATCGCGTCTACCATAAGTTGCATGACCATTCAAAGATTGCAGCTCCGTGTTGTCAGAAGCCATGCAGATGCAAAGCTTTCAATGCTACATCTCGATTTTGTTGTTGTTGTTAGCTTGAGTATATGAAGGCATTTTCTCCATTTTCCTATCTATCGATGGTAGAGCTAAGCTCCCGACTGTAAAGTTTCAGTAAACATTCTAGCTTTCAGGGTTATGTATCAGTGTTTGAGATTTCTTGGTTTATAACAAACAGTTTTCCTTTTCCATCTATGTTTCACCTCTTGCTGGAGAGTTCATGATTGAATTCTTCGCATGAATTAACACAGTTCTGTTATGATAAATGATTTATTGTTGCATTGTTGTTTTCTCTGGTTTCCTGCATTTGGAAGTAAGAAGATCTTATTTTCAGATGCCTGCTCTCACAGTCTGTTATAAGCATGATGCCTACAGCAGACCCTTGCACCCTTCTCACAAAGTCTCCCCCCCTACTCACCCTTTATTGCAACTCATTGTTTGAATTTTATCAAGACCTTACTCGTTCATGCATGCCTGGCCTAGTTTCTGAGTTGAGACCACTGTTCCGAGTTTGCTTCCATTCGATCACCCTTTTCAAACAAATCGTGACATTAAATTGATGGGCGTTGGGCTCTGCTCCTGCAAGAAATCCAGGAGTGACTTCCGACACCAACAAAAAGATAAGTACCTGATTATGCTTTAATATTTTTTTTGCATGACTATGTTGCTTACGTTATCATGAATTCCGTTGTGAATATGAATTAATATTAAATAGTATTGATTGTTGATTATGGCCGTAATTCGTATGAATACTCTGTGTTGAATGTGTTTTACTTGTTTTAAATGCATGTGGATTATACAATACCTGTATGAGTTATGTACAAAGTGGTGTTATAGATTTCTTTTAAGAGCATTTAAGCCTTGGTAGCCAGAAAAAGGTGCCGCTACAGTCTGTTCCAAAAAATACTTAAGACTATGGTGATATATTTTGATATTAAAATGATGTCCCAAAAGGTAGGGCATCCATTTGTGCACCGCATGTAGAATGGACAACATTTATTTTTTATAAGTGGATCTACCCAAGTTGCGACCACTCAATGCTTGACTAGTAAAGGCTAGAGGTAGACCCTCTTGGGCAAGGACTATGCCTATACCAGTGCCCAAAGCATCCGATTCCACCACAAAATATTTATTGAAGTTAGGCAGTGCTAAGACATGAGTAGTGCACATGGATCTCTTTAACTCAATGAAGGATTTCCATGCCTCATTTGTCCATTGAAATGCATTCTTCTTGAGAAGGTTTGTCAAGGGATTAGAAATTTTTCCATAATGGTGGAAAAATTTCTGGTAATAGCCTATCGGAATGAGAAAAACCCTTAGGTTCTGTAAGGTCATGGGTCGTGGCCACTCCTGCATAGCTTGTATCTTTTTGGGGTCAATTTTTACGTTGTCGTGACTCACAATGCATCCCAAGTACTCCACTTCACTGGCTCCAAAGGAACATTTGGTATTTTTTACAAACAATTGGTTATCTTGTAGCTAGTGAAGAAATTTGTCCACATGAAGAAGGTGGTTATCCCAGGTGCAACTGTAAATGAGGATGTCATCAAATTTCACCTATTGTGCCTATTTTGATCATGAAGAAGGTGGTTATTCATGATCAAAATAGGCACAAGTTGCTTTGGTGAAAATGATCCAAGTGGGGGATCTAGGATAACACTTCTTATGCCACTTCCACTATTTCCATCATTCTTGATTTTAGTATAGAACCCCAACATGGAGTTTGGTCTCATCATCCTAAATATCATGAAGGAAAAAGTATTGTTCCACTTGAGACACCCACCTAGCTGGGTTCGAACCATCAAATTTATGCATGTCAATTTTGGGCACTTTATTCCAAGAGTGTGTAGACCCCCAAGGGGAGTGGGATGACTAAGTATGGTCATGCTGGGAAGACTATGGGTCAGCTGGAATGTACTCAACATGCTTACCCTTAAGGTTTTGCAGCACCTCTACTAGATGTTGGGATATTAATTATTGGGATACCTTGATGGATTTAAGGTCTTCCTCTAGGGATATTGTCCTAGAGTTAGGTCATCGTGGCTTTGGGAGAGGGTAGTAGGAATGGTGGAGGATTGGGAAACCAATGAGGTTTTGGGAGGGAAATATGGGTCACAAAATTTGATAGGTACTATGGTGATCAGTGCAAAAAGAGGATTCCAATGGGATAGGTGTCAAATAAGGGTGTGTTGGAAAGGGGTGGGATAGTGGAAGCAAAAGGATTAAAAGTGAAGGGTATCACTGCGATCACAATGAAGAGAGGAATGAAATGGACTAGGTTACAAGTAAGGGTGTTGACAGGCCCCCGAATTTTTATTTTTTTTACTTCTGCGGAGTTATACTCCAAGCAGAATAATACTACAGTGTTGCAATGGCCAAATTCTTAACAGGAAGAAATGTGTAGGAATTTGGCAACCAGAATGCAGTAGACAAAATTTTACAACAATAGATCTAGTCAGTTCTATTGATTTTTCTATCCCAAGGGTTAGGGAAATCAAGGGTTCTACAGACAAGGGTTTTCCTTGAGCTATATCTCTCAGATATACATGTGGGGTCCAACAGTAGTACTCAACCCAATATCTCAGGTCACCAACTAAGGAGGCTAGACCTTACCCTTAGCCATACTACCCAACTAGCCAGGTACAAGAGAGTATCTTCCCAAGTGTTGTTCTTGGTGACACTATAATAGTTAGGTGGCCAATCGATTTATCTATGGAGGGCTTCAAGATTCCTAGGTCGATCTATATACAGGTTTTGTCTGATGCGCTACCACTCAAAGGGGTACCAACAAGGGTTACTAGGGTGGCCAATAGATGTGTGATTAAAAAATACTTATATTTCTTGCGTGTATGACTCCCCGACCATGGTTTTATGTGCTTAATGAGATATCTTTGTATCTTAAATACGTCGGAATACATCTCTACCCTGGAAAAAAATGTAGCCCACAAATCGTGCCCTAGAAAGAGCTACAATACCACTTGTAATATTCCATATATAATATAATATGTAAAATAGAAAGAGCAAGAAATAGCATAACAACAATGATATATCCAGAACAATATTAGAATAATACTAGAATAACACTAGAAAGAGAACCTTTGTTAATGATAGCAATGTTCACTTGCCTCTTCAAGGGGGAAACCTCCCATAGAGAAGAGCTCTATTACAATAATATCCAAGAAAAACTTCACCCATTCCTCCTACACTTATTACAACAATGATATATCTAGAACAATATCAAAATAATACTAGAATAACACTAGAAAGAGAACCTTTATTAATGATAGCAATGTTCATTTGCCTCTTCAAGGGGGAAACTTCCCACAGAGAAGAGCTCTATTACAATAATATCCAAGAAAAACTACACCCATTCCTCCTACACTTATTTATACTAATTCTTTCTTCTAAAGAAACTTCTAGAAGAATATATTTCTAGAAGCGGAAGCTTCTATTAGATCTACTTACATTGACTTATTCTCATTTAATTATTATGCCTTATTAACTAATGTCGGCCTTTATTACATAGAAAACATATCATGCTAACTAATGACCCTTGGAGAGGGGTTAGGATTAGATCCTAACATAGATTCAATAATTTTGTTGATTTAGAGGAGGTTGACTATGAAGATACTAAAATGAGAATCTTTTCACAAAATTTTGTTGGAGAGGTAAATAAATGGTTCAAGGGACTTGCAACATGAAGTATTCCTGATTTTCCAGGTTTTGAAACAGTTTTTCTCAGAAAATGGGAGGACAAGAAAAATCCATTACAACTCTTGACAGAATATAATAGTTTAAAAATAGATGTTTTTGAAACAGTGCAAGAATTTTCCACTAGGTTCATGGAGGTGTATAATGTGATTCCATACCAGGTCAAACCCCCTCTTGGAGTTGCCCAATTTCACTATGTTGATGCTTTCAATAATGATTTTTCTTTGTTTTTAAGAGAAATGAGATCTGCCACTTTAGTTGATATGATGAATGATGCTATAGAGGTAGAAGCTAATTTAATGGCATCTAACAAAATAAAGATAAGAAAACCAAGAAAACCCAAGATATGATGTATTGGTTGAGGGTAAGACGTAGAAAACCCATAGGAATATCAAGGGTAAGCTAGAAATCCTTGATATGAAGATGATGCAGTTCAAATGATTGACTCAGATATAGCTCAGGAAGACAACGTCAAATGAAGAAACAAATGCAGATGGAGAAGAATGAAGATGATGCAGAGAGGATGCATAATACTAAAGGTGATGCAGAATACAAAAGACACAAATGAAGACAACTCAGATATCTGGTTTGAATCACAAGTATTCATTAAGGGGGAGTATGAAGGAATAATTCATACCTGTGATAATTATATGATGAAATTATTATTAATGTAAGTAGACTTATTTTAGAAGTCTATGTATGATCAAAGATGAGGAGAATGAATGAAGTTAGGGATAAAGATATTCTTGGAGATATTGTGGAGATAGTTGTGGAGATTGTTATGCTATATTAGACATCTCATTATGAGAACCTCAATGTTATATTATGAGGTCTTGCGAATTTATTTTCAGTAAGAGAGATGTATCATTATTTTGGACATTAATGAATATGTGAGTTTTGTGTATATATTTGTGTTCTTAAGATGATTTAGGTGTGTTATTATTTGTTGTTTTTATGCTCATAATTCATGCAAGTCCAATAAATAGGAGGTTATTAAAACACTATCTAACTTGAAATCAACTTGATCCATTCATTTCATTGTAAATATTCATTTTGTTTTCAAAGTTCGCAGGTGTGGATGATACTCTGAAGAGTTTGAAGTCCAAGGTGAAGGCCCCAAGACTCACAAGGGTGACTTCCAATTTGATTTCAGTTCAGTTTGTATGTAAATAAGTCTGAACAATTCAATTTTTTCTGAATTTTTGTATAATTATCAGTATTGTAATAAGTCCAATGAATAATGTGTTGGTCTGTTGGTTCTTTGATATCTCACATGGAGGATAAAATCCGCATTGGAGCCTATGTTAGGGAGTATTAATTTACAAAGTCAAAAAAGTTGGTTTTGTTGGTTGAGTCTTGTGGTCATGTATTGGTTTCTCAAAAACCATGTGTCAAGGTCCTATGATCAGTGTCCCATGACAATTTTTTTAGTTCATCCACTTATGAGTCAAGTTTGGTTTTGATTGAGTCATGTTTAGGGAGTTAGAGTTTCATTCCAAGTCATATTTAAAGTGGCTAGTCTTGTCCCGAGGTAAGGTTAGTTTGTTATATGGTCCTTTGTCATCATTTGAAGGTATGAGTATTAAGTTATTACACTATATTTTTATAAGGTCATGGGAGCATGTTTTCATTCGTACTAAAGGTTTCAAATCTTTCCCAATCTATTTTGTACCTCTTCAAGATGTGTACCCAATCAATTCAAATTCGCTGCAAAATATCCTAGCTTTTCACAACGACTACCTATCATGTCAAATCACTTTAAAGATACCCATAATGGTCAGTAAATCATGGGAGTGAGGTAAGGAGACTCAATACAATTCTTGTAAATCTTTGTTTATGGTCATGTGGTATTTCCTCTTTTAAATCAACAAATTTCTAGTGCGCTGCAAAACTTCCTGTTTACTGTGAAATTTTTGTATTGGATCGATCTACTGTCAAATTATAAAGGTTTGTGTGATACTTGTACACCCTTGAAGATTCACTTGTTGATGCATATTAATCAGGTGCTAAAACCCTAATCTCCTATCAGAACTGTGCCATATTTATTTGTTGTGAAATTCCTCTTAGTTTGGTGCAGAATCCTTGCTGTTAAATCCCTGTAGCTCTATCTTTCAAAAAATGATTAACACAACAAGCTTCCCTGCATATTGTTTAAGTTTTGATTGCCTATGAAACCAACATCGTGACAAAATTATTCACTAATAGCCATGGAGAAAAGAAAGCAAAAGAAGAAAGTACACAAGGGGGATGACATAGTGAGGTTCGAACCCCAGGTTATGCAATTGCTGGACTAAAATCCCATTTTCAGAGAATATTTCCAAGCAATCGTATGCGTCAAATTCTGTGGAAATATATTGGGAGGACACATGGATGATCCGTCGGATCTTTTAATGACTTATGGTTGAGTTTTAATTTTGCATGCGTTAATTAACCATTGAGAAAATTAGTGAAAGAATGAGGAAAGAAGAGGAATTATGACATCCATATACACATATGAAGATCTGAAATGAAATAATGAACAACAAACCATAACACACAGATTGATAACGGAGTTCGGCACAACTTTGCCTACGTCTCCGGGCCTTTTTCTCTGTGGGGGAGGCTTTTTTATTTATGTTCAAAATCTCAAAAGTACATCGCTGCAATGCCAAATGGCCAGAAGACTGATCTGGTCATGTTCTTCCAGATCTCTAGAACCATGCAAAGAAAATGACACGCAAAACGGACGTCCGAAGCTCCCAGAAATGATCCGACAACGTCTCCTCCTCAAAAGCTTCTCTACCTAAAAATGGCTTTGGATTGGCTTCTCCTCAGCATAATTCTGCTCTGAATGCCCCCTTATGGCCTCAAACATGCCTTGGTTATATAGCTGGGAAGTTAGTTTCTCATATCCAACTTCCTCCCAAAATTTAGGCTCCAAAACTACCCAATAACTCCCAAAAACCATTAAAAATAGGCTTAATTACAATTAAAACTCAAAAATTAGTTACAAAACCCACTTTATAGTTAAATTTGGGCATAAGCCCCCTTCTGCCCAGCACGCACCCCCTTGACAGGGTCATATGGGTTCATATGGCCAAGCGCTAGCCCCTCTCCATACAATACTTTGCAATATATTTCATATTGTGGGTTTTATATCATAAGCAATAATTTGGTGTATTGGCAAAAGACCATTTCTTAAGGTGTTGGGCTTGGTGGTGGTCATGGGTTCAAATCCCATGGACCCCCAATTTTTTTTTTTTTTTAAATGCCACTTCAACTGATGACTGGGTGCCACATGGCTTCCCATGACTGGGCCACGTGGCATCTCCCCATTCGATGGATTAATGCCACTTGTCAACCATTGACTAGTCTAGTTGCCTGCCACATGTCTACCATGTCAGCGAACCTGCCCAATCACGATCATCTAGAGAGTGCCACATCATCTCCTGCACAGTCAGCATGCTGATGTCATTAGCATTGAGTTTTTGACCAGTTGACCTTTGACTTTTTACCTATTTGGGCTTCCGATCAGAACGCGATAACTTTTGCATACGGAGCCCATTTGACAAAGTAAATATACCACTGGAATCGGGAAGATGAGACGAACACAATGGCGTTGGTTTCATCGGATTATGAGCACTTTCATTTTGAGTATTTTTCAAGCCCTGTCAGGCTTCTGGATCCGATTTCGGATCACACCTCCCCACAATAAGACCTTTTGGTCCCCAAAAGGTTACTGACCAGTCAACAAGCTCGGGATAGGCCACCCGGCTTGATCTCTGTCTCTGAACTCTGTCCTGTGCACCTCTCTCATCAAGATCAACTGTAACACAATCATGACAACTGACAGTATATTGTTAGCCATTTGAACCCTGTTACATCTTACTGAAGCCACTATCATCCATGTAGAAAACATTGCTAATGACAGCATCAAAAAGACGACTGCAAATG
>ML778660.1:979290-994384 GCA_009831015.1 Picea engelmannii | reverse complement strand
AACATTTTTCTTTCCACTAGATTTAGAACTTGAACTTGAAGAAGAAGGAGAAGAAGGAGGTGTTGATGGAGGTGAAGGAGGAATATAAGGATGATCCTCTTCCTCTTCACTCTTTCCCTTTGAAGAATCACCCAAAACTGGTCGCTTCCATTCCAATTAATCTTCGTACAAGACTTTTACCATCTCCGACATGGCGAGGAATGTTTTCCGGAACTCTTTCTCATCTTGAGAAATCCCTTCTTCCGATGCCATCTTCTCGCTGTGAGAAGATATTTTTATCAATCCAATTAATGGATTCTCTGCAACAAGCTCGCCTTCACCATGATGTAGCTTTTCCCTGGTTAACATGAAAAACTCAAATCCAAACTTCAACTAGCTCTGATACCACTTGATCCGTCAGATCTTTTAATGACTTATGGTTGAGTTTTAATTTTGCATGCGTTAATTAACCATTGAGAAACTTAGTGAAAGAATGAGGAAAGAAGAGGAATTATGACAGCCATATACACATATGCAGATCTGAAATGAAATAATGAACAACAAACCATAACACGCAGATTGATAACGGAGTTCGACACAACTTTGCCTACGTCTTCGGGCCTTTTTCTCTGTGGGGGAGGCTTCTTTATTTTTGTTCAAAAGCTCAAAAGTACATCGCTGCAATGCCAAATGGATACAAGAATGATCTGGTCATGTTCTTCTAGATCTCTAGAACCATGCAAAGAAAACGACATGCAAAACGAATGTCCGGAGCTCCCAAAAATGATCCAATAGCGTCTCCTCCTCAAAATATTCTCTGCCTCAAAATGGCTTTGGCTTGGATTCTCCTCAGCATAATTCTACTATGAATGCCCCCTTATGGCCTCAAACATGCCTTGTTTATATAGATGGGAAGTTAGTCTCTCATCTCCAACTTCCTCCCAAAATTTAGGCTCCAAAACTACCCAATAACTCCCAAAAACCATTAAAAATAGGCTTAATTACAATTAAAACTCAAAAATTAGTTACAAAACCCACTTTATAGTTAAATTTGGGCATAAGGCCCCTTCTGTCCAGCGTGCGCCCCCTTGACAGGGTCATATGGGTTCATATGGCCAAGCGCTAGCCCAAAGGGCTAAGCGCTGGCCCCTCTCCATACAATACTTTGCAATATATTTCATATTGTGGGTTTTATATCATAAGCAATAATTTGGTGTATTGGCAAAAGACCATTTCTTAAGGTGTTGGGCTTGGTAGTGGTCATGGGTTCAAATCCCATGGACCCAAAAAACATTTTTTTTAAAACATGCCACTTCAACTGATGACTGGGTGCCACGTGGCTGCCCATGACTGGGCCACGTGGCATCTCCCCATTCGACGGATTAATGCCACTTGTCAACCATTGACTAGTCTAGTTGCCTGCCACATGTCTACCCTGTCAGTGAACCTGCCCAATCACGATCAACTAGAGAGTGCCACATCATCTCCTTCACAGTCATCATGCTGATGTCATCAGCGTTGACTTTTTGACCAATTGAGCTTGACTTTTTACATGTTTGGGCTTGCGATCAGAACACGATAACTTTCGCATACAGAGCCCATTTGACAAAGTAAATATACGACAAGAATCGGGAAGACGAGACATACGCAATGGCATTGGATTCGTTGGATTCTGAGTGCTTTCATTTTTGAGCATTTTTCAAGCCCTGTCAGGCTTCTGGATCCGATTTCGGATCAATGGGGGTGGCTAAACAATTTTCCCTAAATTTTTATGGGGTCAAATTGAAGGTTGGATCACTAGAAATTCAAGTCACAGAGGAAACAATTGCAATAACAACAAAAAATCCCCTGCAAGGTGAGAGGTGATTCAAGGGGACACCTCTTGATTCCGCCTACTGTAATGATTATTTCAAGTCAGAATTCCATAATGAGAACTTGTCAAAAGGAGTTCCAAGGACATATATGTTAGAACACCATGACCAAGTGTTGAGAGTAATCCATAGATACTTCACTTGTGAGGGGCGATTCAACAAGGTGTACTTGTACCATATCATATTTCTCATGCACTTTGCAGGTAAGAAAGCTCTAAATATCCCATATTACCTTTGTAGAAGCCCAGGGAAAATGGATGATAAAGTACAAACTAAATCTAAAAAATTTGAGCCTAGTACACCATTTCAGTCTCATTAAATTGTTAGTCCTTGAGGAGATTAAAAATACAAATAAGGAATGGAGTGAATTTTTTTCTACATTAGAATTTTGTGCAAAAATCACTAGGTCATCATGTAATATCCCTCGGCCAAACCCATCTGTAAATGTAAAGTAAGTATACTTAAGTTGGTGAGCTATTTTGACATCATTTTGTAATACACCTTTCATGGCATAGTGAGCGCAAGAACTATGCAGTAAAAATGATGTAGTGTAGACATTCCCGGATACCATGCACAGTATCTAAAGTGTGTGTAGTATGGAGGAAAGTGAGCCTCGTGTATATGATATGTGTTGTAGGCTGGTGAGCCAGTTATTATAAGCTAGGATGCTTATGTTTTGGTATTAGGCTGGAGCGCCTAGATGTTAAAGGCTAGTGTGCCTATTTTGTACATGGCTCATGATTAATATATAATACATCATTGCGCACAGACTGACCATGATAAAAGAGATGGGGGACTG
The DNA here is from genome assembly GCA_009831015.1 of Picea engelmannii. Lineage (NCBI taxonomy): Eukaryota > Viridiplantae > Streptophyta > Pinopsida > Pinales > Pinaceae > Picea > Picea engelmannii. Next base: position 991,735 of record ML778660.1, on the reverse strand, counting down.
AACTTCACCAGTTAGGGAAATGGAGGGCCAAAAGTTAAGGGAAAGGGCCAAGGTACAGAGCTTAAGACAAAAAGGAATATTATACCAATATTTCCTAAAACATAAAGTGGGGATAATTATTTTATCCTAGGTTCTAAAGTTGGGGACAAGTGGACCAAAGTAACTTCTGATATGACAAGTGTCAAGTTTGGGACATGCATTCATATCGTGGGGACATAGCTCATTTGGTCACTTTTCCACGGGGATTCTTACCAGCAACTGAACCATCATTCTCACCATCACTTTTCATGATCAATTTCACGGTGATTCCTCCCATCACTCAGTTATCTAGTCAATGATTCCATAACCATTTTCACTCACGCAATCAGTTATCATTGAGACATCCATTTCACCATATTTGATCCTATTTCCATAACCTTTACGCGATTGGTGTACCTGGTTAGCTTGGAGCAGGATTGAAGAAGTGGGTTGTCAGGCCCATGAGCAATTATCTGAGTGAGAGAATTGTTGGGGATTGATTCTCGAAGGTGATAAAATATAGCTACAGTTATCTGAGACTTCCAGTTTGGCATGTTTTTGAAGCCCTGGAAGGGAAGTGGGGCAGCCAAGGGACTATTGAGCAAAGAAAGGGCACACTTCCTTGGGTGGGATGGGCATGTGGGGAATGAGAGGTTATAGGCTATTAGTTGAGTGAGCACCTGAGACAGAGTCTTTCCTGTTGTCCATGAACCTTAGCCTGGTTAGGAACCCCTTTACCTGAGTGAAATTCAGTCCCAGCTTAGGGGTGACTCACTGTTGAGAGTGATGAACATTGTAGTCTAAGGTTGGGAGGTTTGTGGATGGTCTGTATGCAGTTGGTGACAATATTTCCAAGATAAGTACCAATCGTATGACAAAATTATATGTTGCATTGTTATTTACATGCTTATGTTACGGTTTATCATATATCTGAATATAAATGTCTATATGTTCATGGGTATTTCCCTGTATATGATGCATATCTGTGGTTATTTTTATTTCAGTATGAAATCGTATATTACATAATGTATCTGTTTGTTTACGTTTATATGTAATGCTTCCGCATAGAATGTTGTATGTATATGTTTAAGTTGCATGCAGTTTGAAGATAAAATTTATGTGGCATAGCTCAGTTGAATACTGGGTATGTTACCGTATGTTCCATAGTAAGAGAATGAAAGTGTTCCCTAGAGTAGCATGGCCAGTCTATTTAAGGCTAGATATGCTACCAACTGGTTAGAGCATGAGAGATTGCTATGGAGTGGCATTTCCCCGGCTTGTGGGTAGTCGGGGGAACATTACAAATTGGTATCACAACTTCAGTTTCAACACTAAGCCTGGATGGGCTAGAAAGGTTTAGTTCAAGTGAATATCCATAGAAGAGTAACTTCGAAGTGACCAAAATTCAAGTCAGGGAGCATCCATGGAAAATGTTGGCGTGCAGGCACGTGCGGTAAATTTTGATACCATGCAGAAAACATTAGCGTGAAAGTGTGTGCAGTAAATTGTGGTACCGCACGGAAGGATATTGTGTGCAGATGCATCCGCTAAATTTATCCTTGTGTGATGAGCACACACATAGTAATGTGCACATGGGGTGCGTAAGTATTACATAACATAGAGGAGTTTTGTGGTACACGCATAATATGAGTATAAGTTGTCTCACGATAGTGTGTTCAATGGGGCACGCAGATTATTGTGCGCGATGGAACATGTTGAACCTTGACATGGTGCAATGCATAGGGAGAAATGCATGTGGAGTATCAGTGCGTGATACCCAAAACTGTACGCAGTGGATAATGGCGCACAACACAAAAGTAGTGCACGCAACATTTCGGGGCGATGGAGAAGAAATGCATAGTAGATATAGGTGTGAGGAAACATGTTTTACCTTGTTCTGTTGCTATGCACGATAAATAGAAATGTACAGGTCGAATTTTAGTGTGCACGAAGTTGTTTGGAAGGCGATGAGTCTGAGTTTAATTTGCTTAATAATAGAAGAAAAAAGAAACACACAACCGCATCAGAGCGTTAATTAAAAAGAATTCTGAGTGTTATATTCCTCCGATTCAGACAGATGGAAGTGAAATATAAGCTTAGAAGAAAATCATGTTATAAAAGAAAACAAGACTCATAATAACACCAGATAGAATTTTGTAATAAATAGTCTAAAATCTGTTTCTGTATTTATATAATCGTATTAATCACAAAAAATTACAAAAGGGGATGATAGAAGTATCCTGTTGTAAAAAGGGTCTTTTAAGAACAAGGCTATCATCTCTGGTGCTCCTTACCTCCGCTACCAGCTGTTCAAAATTCATTGAAACATACTTAATTTTAGTGGAAGACTCACTTCAACTTAGCGATCTCCGCCTTTAAAGAATCTAACCAGACCGGTTGATTCTCTCCAACACTTTCGACCGTTTCAGCCGTGGATTCCTCCTTCTTCTGTCTCTTGCTCCTTTTCTTCTTAGTAGCTGGCAATTGATGACTAAATCCTTCATAACGGGATTCAACCTGGCTTCCAATGTAGAGTTGGTGGCATGTTTTGTAGGAAACTTAGTCGCTAGTATATGCGTGACTACCCTTTCCAACTTATTCGCAGGAAAGTCTAGCATGATGCCCGAATAACCGGTCTCACTGGAATTAGCCTTGTCCATGTATCCCAGTTTGTGGATACTGAAATTATTTTGCAGAGAGAAAAAAAATGAGCAATTTAGAGATTACTTCATTTATGGATAAGTAGATACCTTCATACTTGAGGATTGGTAGTTATAGAATTCCAATTATGAAGTGCAGACAGATTATGTATAAGAGCATTGGGTTTCCATGCTCGGCTAATCCATTTCAAATTATTAACTTTTGAGTTCATTAAATGGTGAAATTCAGCTAACGTCACATGGCTGCGAAGTACCGAACGAGGGAAACAGGGTGATCTGACTAGCCGTCGCCCCTTCCACGAGTGGTGGATTTGATATGTTGAAGAACGTGATACCACGTCTTGGTGAAAGTGGTTTTGGAAAACCACCTTGTTAGCGATATTTCTTGTATAGAGGGGTAGAACACAAAAGATGGGGGAAAAACCCACTTGTCCAAAGTTTCAGGCAATAATGCGCCCATGGTAAGCAGCAAGCAAGACCGGGTGGTCCAGATTTGCGTGCCCAGATCGACGACGCATATTGGATTCCGGACCCCCCTTGCCTTCCGATCTTTAAGCAAGGGGGGGGGGTCCAGAATCGGGGGCGCACCTCTCCAACGGTCCAAATCAGTGCGCCCGGATCAACGGTGATAAAGACCATTCCGGTCCCCCCCCGCCCTTCTACCTTTAAGCGGAGGGGGGGGGTCCGGAATCCCATATGCAGCTTCCGACGGCTCAGATTAAGGCGTGCAGATCAACGGTGCTCGTGCAGCCCCACCCTTCTCAGCTACCTTGTGATTAACCAGTGTGGGCCCTCCTCCTGTCATTTCATTCTTTCTTCCGCCTTTCCCCTGCTGCCGTGTGTCATCTATTCACCTCTCCTCCTTGATCCGCGTGGCTCTCCCTTATTCCCAACATCCGCTCATTTCCTGCCATGCGTCCCGTTCCTTTCCACATCAGTCTCTCACCCGAAGGCGAACCCGTCACCTCCCATCTTCCTCCTCCACCTAATGTCTTCTGCCATGGATCATCCTCTGTCATCCTCCTCTCATTCCATCGCTCCTCTCGCGCCCTATAACCCGGCACCACCATCCGCATCATGTGCCTCATCCCCCACGCTGGCCTCCATGCTCATCCCTCAAACTATTCGGTTATTCCAGGTGGCAGCGCGAGAAGTCTTCCGTGTTCCTAAATGCTGAGTTGGTCGGGTCGTTCTCAATCCCAAGAAGCAGTTATTGTAGCAGTTGGTGGTGGTTAGATATCACCTCCGCCTTAATGGGAAATAACAGCCGTGAATTTAAGACACGTCGATTCACCGTTGGAACTGTCAAACAATTAAGATTGCGTCTGACATAAGTTGCACGATCTTTCAGATGTTGACTGTCAGAAGCCATGCAAACGCAAAGCTTTCAATGCATTTTCTTGGTTCCGCTGTTGTTGTTGTTTTGAGTATATGTAGGCATTTTTTCCATGTTTGTATCTATCGATGGTAGAGCTAAGCTCCCGACTGTAAAGTTTCAGCGAATACTCTAGTTTCCTGGTTATGCCTCTGTGTTTCAGACTTCTTGGTTTATGACAAACAGTTCTCCTTTTTCATCTTTGTTTCATCTCATGCCGGAGTGTTCATGGTTGAATGATTCACGTGGATTGTTGCAGTTATGCTATGATAAAGGATTTGTCGTGGCATCTTTGTACTCTCTGGTTCTCTGTGTTTGAATGTAAAATGGTTTTGCGTTTGAATACATTCTTCTCCAGTCTGTGATGGACCTGATGTTTATTATAGACCTTTGCACCCTTCTTGCATAAGTCTTCCACCTGCTCACCCTTTTTACTACGACTCACTGTTTGGAGTTTATCAAGACCTCACTCGTTCATGCATGCCCGGTCTGGTTTCTGAGTTGACACAATGTTGTTTTGAGTTTTCCTCCATTTGATCACCTTTTAAACAAATCGTGACATTAAAACTGATGGGCTTCGGGCTCTGCTCCTGCTAGCAATCCAGGAGTGACTTCCGAACGCCAACATTTCTAGCACCGTTTCCGGGGACGATGTTGAATATATTCCTTGGGATTGAACAACAAAGATCAACTGATTTCTGAAGGTGCATCAGATATCAGAACTTGAAGATTGCTACTGTGCACCTAGCGACTCCACTGTGACGACTCTGCTAGGAAGAACCTGTTCTATCAGCTGTGGCTTCGAGAGGTAGACACACGAGGTCTAATACACACTTGCCTTTAGCCACACCAGAGGAAGACTTGGAATCAGTGCGCAGAAAGGGAAAAAGATCTGCAAAAGAAGTTTCAGTCGCTGAAAAAGGTAATATGCCATCCCCTTCTGTGAAAACTCCATTTTCTGATTTTCAGCTTCCTAGCCGTACTTCCTCTGAGGTTTCCCATTTTCTGAACTTCGGGAGGGTTCCTGCTCAGTTTTCTCCTCTTGGTCTAGTATCAGAGGGAGAGATCCTTGTCACTCCCCCCTCAGGAGGATTCACCACTCCTCCTTTGATTACTATTGCTGTGCAGAGAGAAGCACCTATACACTCAAGTCCCTTAGACTTCTCTCTGTTTACCCCGTCATCTCCTGTGAGGACCTCTTTACCTGCCTCACCTGTTCACACTCCTTCTCCCCCGAGTTCTCCTCCACTCAGCGTCCCTATGGCTGGTGCTAATCCCCCACAGAACAAAATGGATGCTATAGTCGCTGCTAGATATGCTCCTTTGGTCCTGCCTCATCCCATGAACCCTCTCCCTGCTGGAGGCTATTTGAGGTATATGCCCAAGTTCACAGGGGAGGGATACATAACTGTTGAAGAGCACTTGGCTGATTTTTATAGTTATGCAGATAACCTCAATATTGAGAATGAAGATGTCTGGATGAGAGTCTTTGTCCAGAGCTTGGATGGTGAGGTTAGAAAGTGGTTCAGGGGATTGGCCCCTGGATCTATTGCTGGTATTGAGGCCCTGGACAATATTTTCTTGAGGCAATGGGGGGATAGAAAAGATTACATATATTATATGACTGAGTTTGGGTCCCTGAAGAAGCAAGAAGGAGAATTTGTCTCAGACTTCTCCAAGAGGTTCAATAAGATGTATAACAAGATTCCTGTAGAAATAAATCCCTCGGAAGCATCTGCTCAAATTTCATATGCTAGTGCTTTTGACCCCGATTTCTGTCTCGTATTAAGATAAAGAAGGGCCACCTCTTTAGCTCAGATGCAAGATGCAGCTATAAAGTGGAATCCAACATGTTAGCTGCTGACAGACTGAGAAACAAGGCCAATACAGACAGAAGAAAAGGAAAAACAGAAGCCTCGACTTCTGACCCTACCATCTCTGGATCATCATTGTCCCATCCTCAAGTGAATGAGCTGACCCAAGTTATGAACTTTATTAAAGAGGAGGTGGAGAGATTGAAGGTAGAAATGAGGCAGATGTATAAAGGCCCTCAGAAAACCGAAAATAAAGGAGGTTTCAGGAGACCAAACAATTTTTCCCCTCCAACTATGCCTAAAGAGAAGGAAAGAGACAGAGATGACCAAAGGATTCAGGCTCCCTTCCAGAACAATTTTGTAGCTGATGAAGAAGAAAGAGAAGAAGACAAGCCTGAGCCTAAAATCCACTCTGTAGAAGTCACTCCTCCTTTCCCCCACTTAACTAAGTCAGCATATGAGGAATCCCTCATGAACAGTCAGCTAAATGAACTAAGCAAAGGAGACAAAGCTGGCGGTGGCCGAGGCAGGTATAACCTGAGATCAGAGAAGAGGGCAGCAGGACCTGATGTTCCTGAGTCATCCACCAGAGCAGATAAGCCTGTCGATGAGGTAACAGACAACCACAGAGGTAAGAAGGCCCAACCTCTCTCCCCTATTATCCAAAATCATGCTCCTAAGATTAGAGAAATTCCAAAGCTTATATCTTCCTTCAATTTCGAGCATGAAATTCAAAAAATCAGAATCCCTGTGCCCCTCACTGAATTAATTAAACATGGGGAATTCAAAAAATGCTTCTCCAACCTGTTGAAATCCGAAGCCTCTAGCCCTTCCACAGACTTCATAAGCCTCCAAGATGAAAGGCCTGCAGTGGTCCTAGGTCCCATGGTAGAAGACAGAGATGATTCATCCCCTCCCTTCTACACCTCCCTGAACATACATGACAAAGTGCTGCATAATTGCTTAATGGATTCAGGGGCCTCCCATAACCTCATGCCTAAAGCTGTCATGGAAGAACTAGGATTGGAAGTCACCAGAGCCTATCATGACCTATATTCCTTTGACTCCAGGAGGGTACAATGTTTGGGAGTCATCAAGGACCTAGTGGTTTCCCTGTTTCAGCTACCCATGAAAAGTATGGTCATGGATATAGTGGTAGCTGATGTTCCCCCCAAGTTTGGCATGTTGTTGTCAAGGTCTTGGATTAAGAGACTTGGAGGGACACTGCAGATGGATCTCACGTATGCCACCATTCCAGTCTTTGGGGGGGAACATAGGAGATTGTACAGAGAAGCCCAGCTAGCCTACATAGTCAGTGATGAAGCAAACCCCACTAATCATCCCATCTATGCCTTAGATACTGACTTAGGATCTAGCTTATTGCAGTTCACTGATGAACCTGAGCCCCCTTTACAGATCAGAAAGCAACTCAGTCTTAATCAGGGGATGCCTCCTCCAACCACCTCTGTTTGGAATATGTTCTTTGATGGAGCCTCTTCCAGTATAGGTGCAGGTGCCGGAGTGGTATTCAAATATCCTTCTCAGGAGACCATATCACTGTCATACAAGATGGAATTTGAAGTCACCAATAATGTGGCAGAATATGAAGCTTTGGTTCTGGGATTAAGGGCTGCAAAAGAAATGGGAATCAGGGAGATGGTTGTGTTTGGGGATGCAGAATTAATTGTCTAGCAGGTCAAAAATGTCTATCAGACCAAGCACCCCCATCTCAAGAATTACAGGAACGAGGTATGGGACCTTATTGATAGTTTCTTCCTGGCTTTTAACATCTCTTTCATTCCAAGGGAAGAAAACGCTCTAGCTGATTTTCAAGCCGTCTCAGCTAGTTTGTTCGAAGCCCCCGCGCGGCCAACTATCAGCTCAGAGGTGGAAATAAGATACAGACCCTCTGTGCCAGACAATGTCAGACATTGGAAGGTATTCGAAGATGATCAGGAGATCGAGAAATTCCTCCAATCCATTGATGACTTCTTTGCATCACGCATAGATGAGGACCCCGACACAGCTGGCAGCGACCACCCTGGGGAGTTGCTGAATAAAGTTGTTGACCATCAGATTATTCAACTGCCGAGCAATCATATACCAAGAGGACTGATCCCATTAGAAAGATTGTTCGATGGGAATGATGTGCCGATGAAGGGCAGGATTTCAGGTGATGATGCGGATACGACTGAGTGCAACATAGGCACACCAGAAGAGCCCAAGTTTGTCAAGCTGTCGAGGAGTTTGACCGAGGAGCAGAGGATCGGATATACTAAGTTGCTGAGGGAGTTTGTTGACATGTTCACGTAGACCTGTGAATACCTCAAGACATATGAAACGTCAATCATTGAGCACAAAATCCCATTGAAAGAGGAGGCTAAGACATTTAAGCAGAAGCTGAGACAGATAAATCCGACGCTGCTACCTGTCATGGAGAGGGAAGTTAAAAGGCTGTTGGATGCCCAAATCATAGTCCCTTTGATATACTCCAGCTGGGTAGCCAATTTGGTCCCAGTGAGGAAGAAGAGTGGAGAAATCCAACTCTGTGTCGAATTCAGGAACCTGAACAGGAGTTCAAGGAAGGACAATTACCCCCTGCCCAACATGGAACATATATTGCAGAGGGTCACTGGTGCATCTAGGATATCTATGATTGATGGTTTTTTTGGCTATAATCAGATATCAGTCATGCCTGAGGACAGAGAAAAGACCGCCTTCACCACTCCTTGGGGCACGTTCATGTATGCCAAGATGCCATTTGGGCTGATGAACGCAGGAGCAACGTTCCAGCGAGCCATGGACATAGCCTTCATCGGGGAAAAAGATAAGTTTGTGGTGATTTACCTAGACGATATAACAGTCTTCTCCAATACTAATATAGAGCACCACTGCCACTTGAAGAGGGTTTTCCTGAAGTGTCGCAGGTTTGGCCTTTCCCTGAATCCCAAGAAATCATTGTTTTCTATGCAAGAGGGGAAGCTGTTAGGCCATATAGTCTCAGCAGAGGGAGTGAGAATTGATCCTAACAGGGTAGAGGCAATCCAAGCCCTGTCACTTCCCAGGTCTAAAAAGGAGGTCCAAGCATTCCTGGGAAGGATTAATTTCCTGAGGAGGTTTGTCTCAAATTTTGCTGAATTGGTGAAACATATCACAACCATGCTCATGAAGGGCCATGAAATAAAATGGGCTGCTGAACCCAGGAAGTCTTTTGACCAAATAAAGAAAGCATTAGCCGAGGCTCCTGTGCTGATCAATCCAGATTATTCTAAAGATTTTATGATATTTTCTTTTGCTTCCTTTGACACAGTAGCAACGGTCCTGTTGCAGAAAAATGATCATGGGCAAGAGTAGCCTATTGCCTTCTTTAGCAAGGCGCTGAGAGATGCAGAGCTCTGATATGAGATCATGGAGAAGCAGGCTTATGCCTTGGTGAAAGCTCTCAAAGATTTCAGGGTCTATGTCTTACACTCAAAGATCATTGCATATGTCCCTTCAAGCTCTGTGAAGGACATTCTTATACAGCCTGACATAGACGGAAGAAGAGGTAAATGGATCGCCAAGATCCTAGAATTTGACTTGGAAATTAAGCCCACCAAGCTAATAAAGGGGCAGGGCTTGGCCAAGCTCCTGGCCGAATCCAATTACAAAGCCTTGGAAATCAATCTTATCAATGAGCAAACTGAATCATCCAACAGGGGTTCCCAAGGCAATGTGCCACTATCAGCATGCCCCTGGTACAAAGATATCTTGTATTTCTTGCAGGAGTTGAGGCCACCTGATGGGATGGAAAAGGGTAAAACCAGAGCTTTAAAGATCAAAGCTGTCAGGTATTGCCTTATTGGCCAAGCTTTGTATTGGAAAGACCCCCAGGGGGTATTACTATTGTGTCTAGACCCACAGCAGGCCCAGAAGGTTATGAATGATTTCCATAGYGGTCTCTGTGGAGGCCATTATTTTTGGAAGACCACAGCTCACAAGATCCTCCGAGATGGATACTACTGGCCCACCTTATTTCCTGATGTCTGCAGGGAAATTAGAGCTTGCATCAAATGTCAGAAGTTCTCAGCGAAGCAGCAGCTCAAATCCCTACCATTGAAACCCGTGGTGGTCTCAACGCCCTTTCAGCAGTGGGGATTAGACTTCATTGGGGAAATTCACCCTCCCTCGAGTGGTCAGCACTGATGGATTTTGACAGCAACCGACTACTTCACTAAATGGATAGAAGCTATCCCTACCAGAAGCGCTTCTCACAAAGTCATCATCAGCTTCCTGGAAGACATCATAGCTAGGTTCGGCTACCCTAACAAAATTGTCACTGATAATGCTTCCCCATTTCGGTCTGAGCCCCTGATCAAATTTTGTGACCAATTTGGAATTTCACTAATTCACTCCACTCCCTACTATCCTCAGGGAAACGGACTGGCAGAGTCCTCTAAAAAAATCTTAATCAAGCTTATCAAAAAGCTATTAAAGGACAATAAAAGAGCCTGGGACTCGAAGCTCAAATTTTCACTTTGGGCCGATCGAGTGACAACAAAGAAATCCCTGGGTCTCTCCCCCTTCCAGCTTGTTTATGGGATCGAGGTCTTCTTCCCCACTTAGCTTGCCATGCCTGTGGAAAACCTCCTCCAAGACTATGAAGGGGAACCTAACCATGTGCTCAGAAGAATTCATCAGATGGTGGAGGTGCAGCAGGTCAGAGAGCAGGTCCTAGACAGAGCTTACAATCGCCAGTAGAAGATCAAGCAAGCTTTTGACAGGAAAAGCAAGAAGAAAGAGTTTGAGCGGGGTGACCTGGTGCTCAAATGGGATGCACCCAGGCAGGAAAAGGGCAAACACAGTAAATTTGATGCCCTCTGGTTTGGGCCTTTCAAGATCCTTGAAGTGTTTTCAAACAACACTTACAGGTTGCAGGATCTGGAAGGAAATGAGGTTTTTAATGGCCCAGTCAATGGGCATTTCTTAAAGAAGTGTTTTCTATGAGCCGCAGTCGGCTCGTTTCTTTTTGTTTTGTAAATATTGTTTTGTTTTGTTTTGTTTTTCGGACTAATAAATGACCCCATAGCCCAACAGCAAAGGCACTAAGTCTGCATAAGAGTTCTTAGAGAATCACAGGGACAAATCTATCCCCCATGGAGCCAAATGTTAGCGATATTTCTTATATAGGGGGGTAGAACACAAAAGATGGGGGAAAAACCCATTTGTCCAAAGTTTCGGGCGATAACGCGCCCATGATAAGCAGCAAGCAAGACCGGGTGGTCCAGATTTGCACACCCAGATTGACGGCGCATATTGGATTCTGGACCCCCCTTGCCTTCCGATCTTTAAGCAAGGGGGGGGGTCCGGAATCGGGGGCGCACCTCTCCAACGGTCCAGATCAACACGCCCGGATCAACGACGATGAAGACCATTCCGGACCCCCCCCCACCCTTCTACCTTTAAGCGGAGGGGGGGGGTCCGGAATCCCATATGCAGCTTCCGACGGCTCAGATTAAGGCGCCTAGATCAACGGTGCTCGTGCAACCCCGCCCTTCTCAGCTACCTTGTGATTAACCAGTGTGGGCCCTCCTCCTGTCATTTCATTCTTTCTTCCACCTTTCCCTTGCTTCCGTGTGTCATCTATTCACCTCTCCTCCTTGATCCGCGTGGCTCTCCCTTATTCCCAACATCCGCTCATTTCCTGCCACACGTCCCGTTCCTTTCCACATCAGTCTCTCACCCAAAGGTGAACCCGTCACCTCCCATCTTCCTCCTCCACCTGATGTCTTCTGCCATGGATCATCCTCTGTCATCCTCCTCTCATTCCATCGCTCCTCTCGCGCCCTATAACCCGGCACCACCATCCGCGTCATGTGCCTCATCCCTCGCACTGGCCTCCATGCTCATCCCTCAAACTATTCGGTTATTCCAGGTGGCAGCGTGAGAAGTCTTCTGTATTCCTAAATGCTGAGTTGGTCGGGTCGTTCTCAATCCCAAGAAGCAGTTATTGTAGCAGTTGGTGGTGGTTAGATATCGCCTCCGCCTTAATGGGAAATCACGACCGTGAATTTAATACACGTCGATTCGCCGTTGGAACTGTCAAACAATTAAGATTGCGTCTGACATAAGTTGCACGATCTTTCAGATGTTGACTGTCAGAAGCCATGCAGACGCAAATCTTTCAATGCATTTTCTTGGTTCCGCTGTTGTTGTTGTTTTGAGTATATGTAGGCATTTTTGCCATTTTTGTATCTATCGATGGTAGAGCTAAGCTCCCGACTGTAAAGTTTCAGTGAATACTCTGGTTTCCTGGTTATGCCTCTGTGTTTCAGACTTCTTGGTTTATGACAAACAGTTCTCCTTTTTCATCTTTGTTTCATCTCATGCCGGAGTGTTCACGGTTGAATGATTCACGTGGATTGTTGCAGTTATGCTATGATAAAGGATTTTTCATGGCATCTTTGTACTCTCTGGTTCTCTGTGTTTGAATGTAAAAGGGTTTTGCGTTTGAATACATTCTTCTCCAGTCTGTGATGGACCTGATGTTTATTATAGACCTTTGCACCCTTCTTGCATAAGTCTTCCACCTGCTCACC
>ML778660.1:959080-979187 GCA_009831015.1 Picea engelmannii | reverse complement strand
ATCACCTTTTAAACAAATCGTGACATTAAAACTGATGGGCTTCGGGCTTTGTTCCTGCTAGAAATCCAGGAGTGACTTCCGAACGCCAACACACCTTATTGCACAAATGTATATCTAAAGGCACCACACATATATGTTCTCAAGACTTGGGTCTTATCAAGGATTGTCATGGTGATAACACCAAGAAATTAGGAGAGATAATTATGATGTATATATGGAACCAAAATGGTTCATATTTTTTTTATGAATTGTTGAATTGTTAGCTTGATAAGTTTCGATGGATGCACATTTTGTAGAATGAACAACAACTAGATTAGTTCAGACCAGTGTAGAGTCCATTGGAATGGAAGAGGCACATGGAATTACAGTCAACAAGATGAGAGCAGAGGGGTGGATGTCCATTTGGGCATTGAAGGAACGAACTCCAATGGGCATGGAGAAGAAAGAAATGAAAACATGAATATGGTTGAGACCATTAAGAATTTTCAAAAGGATGTCCAAAGCCGTAAAGATGATAATGCAAGGCTTATGAGAGCCAAAGAGCAGTAGGATGACTTCAACATGAAGTTATTGGAGGGCTTGAACAAAATAGAAAAGAAATTGGTTAAGGAGAGTGGCTCAAGCAAATCTGGAAGTCACAAGCCTTTGGATGAGGAAATAAAAGAAATAAGTGTTAGTAGAAATCACCATCATTCCCCAAGGCATTCCAATAAGAGAGCAGGAAACAACTCAATTCTATCCCCTTTCATAAGGTATAAGAGGTCTGGGGTGGATGATCTGCGAGGAGAAATGAACAAAATCAAACCTCCTACATTTGATTGTGAGCACAAGAAGGATGAAGATGCAGAACATGGTTGCTGGGCATGAGAAAGTATTTTCAATTGCATAATTATTCTTCTCATGTAGAAGGTAGAATTACTATCTATCAACTCAAAGGAAAGGCCTCCATGTGGTGGGATCAACCTTTGTAGGTGAAACACATTAAAGAGAAAAGTGTTACTTGGAGGGAATTCAAGACGTATTTTGAGAACAAATACTTGACTAAGAGATACTATGACAAGAAAATGAAAGAGTTCTTTGAACTCAATCTTGGAATTATGACCATAGATGAATATGCGAGAAGGTTTCTAGGACTACTGAAGTATGTGTCATTCATCAAGGATGAGACAGTCAAAATTCAATGGTATATGAGTAGATTTCCATCGTTCATCAGTGAAAAAATACAGTATGAAGATCCAAAGAAATTAGAAGAGACCATCAGGAAATCTAAATGCCTATATGATCAGTAGAAAGAAAGGATAGCTTTCCAAAAGGCTTGGGAAGACAATAAGAAATTCAAGATGGATCAGAGGAAGAAGGGAGCTAAGCCACCATTCTTCAGAAATAATCCACAAGGAAAGAAAACATCTAAAGAACCCAGAACGATTGACACAGGGAGTAAAGGGCCAAGGCAACCACTTATGCAATGTTGGGGTTGTAAAGGAGATCATAGTTTCATAGATTGTCTTCACAGAGGTGAAAAAGGTAGGGTTGTTCACAATGTACAGTAAGATGAAATAGTGGAGGACATGGGTAGATATGTGCCAAGGATTTATGCAACCCTGGACAAAAATAAAGAAGAGTATCAGTCCCACATGATTGAAGTGGAAGGCATGATCAACAACCAAACCATTGCTATTTTAATTGATTCAGAAGCTAGTCATAGTTATATAGACCCTAAGATGGTGGAAAGTTTGCAATTTCCAAGAAGAAAGCATGGGAAATCTTGGTTGGTGCAGATGACTACAGGTGCTAGAAGAAAAGTTAATGAGATGGTTAAGTCGTGCCTCATAGACATGAATGGACTGAACACCAAGGAAGATTTAAACATCTTGCCTCTAGGTTCCTATGACTGTCTAATTGGAATGGATTGGTTAGACCAACATCACACTCTCTTAGACTGTCACAACAAAACATTTACTTGCCTGGATGAGGAAGGGAAACTAAGGAAATTACAGGGAATTCCTAGGGTGGTAACCATTAGAGAAATTTCATCATTGCAGCTGAAGAAATGTTACAAAAAAGGGTGTCAATTAATTGCAGCTCATTTGGCGGAGATAGCTAAGGACAAAGTGCCAAATTTGGAGGATTATGCAGTCCTAGAAGATTTTGAAGATGTGTTCAAGGAGGTACTCAAACTACCCCCAAGGAGAGACATTGATTTCTTTGTAAATTTAATGCCTAGAGCAACGCTAGTGTCAAATATTCCTTATAGAATGAGTACACCAAAATTGAAGGAGTTGCAAGTACAATTTGAAGAACTTCTGAAGAAGGGGTATATACACCTAAGAGTGTCACCTTGGGGTGCCCCAGTCTTGTTTGTGAGAAAGAAAGATGGAAAAATAATATTGTGCATGGACTTCAGATAGTTGAATAAAGTGACTATTAAGAAAAAGTATCCTCTGCCAATGATTGATGACCTCTTCGATCAATTGAAGGAAGAAAAGATATTTTCAAAGATAGATCTCAGATCAGGATATCATCAGGTAAGGATTAAAGAAGAATATATCAACAAGATTTCCTTCAGGACAAGGTATGGTCATTATGATTTCACAGTGGTGCCATTTGGGTTGTCAAATGCACCAGTTGTCTTGATGTGCTTAATGAATGGTGTTTTCCGAGAAAATTTGGACAAATTTGTCATTGTCTTTTTGGATGACATTATTATATACTCTAATTCAAAGGAAGAACATGAACATCATTTGAGGATGGTGTTGCAAGTATTAAGAGAGTATAAGTTGTATTCCAAATTGAGAAAGTTCTCATTTTATCAGAAAAAAATTCATTATTTGGGGCATATCATTTCACAGGATGGGATAGCGATGGATCCTGAGAAGATAGAGGCCATTAGAGAATGTTCAGCGTCGAAGAATGTCATAGAGGTGAGATCATTCATGGGTCTTGCAGGCTACTACAGAAGATTTATTGAAGGATTCTCAAAGATTGCACACCCAATCACTTCCTTCCAAAGGAAGTGACTGAAGTTTTAGTGGACACTGGATTGCAAGAAGATTTTCCAACACTTCAAACAATTATGGACAAGTGCTCCAATATTAAGGATCGCTGACCCAGATGAAGACTTCATCATATGCACCGATGCATGTAATGAAGGACTTGGTGGAATCCTCGGTCAAAATGGGTTTGTCATATGTTATGAATCAAGGAAGATGAAGGACCATGAAAGAAACTATGCCACTCATGATTTGGAGTTGGCAGCCATAGTGCATGCCTTGAGGAAATGGAGACACTACCTCATGGGAAAGAGGTTTGAGCTAAGAACAAACCACAATGGTCTAAAATATTTATTTGATCAACCAAATCTAAATGCTAGTCAAAGCAGATGGTTAGAATTTCTAAGCGAATATGACTTTGATATAAAGCATATCAAAGGGAAAGAGAATAAAGTGGTTGATTCACTCAACAGGAGGGTGCATGAATTACATGCTACATCCATTAGCATGTATCAGAATGATATTAAAAAAAAAAAATGGAGGCTGCAAATGCATATCTGCAATACAGAGAATTGGTAGCAATGCTATAGCAGGGTAAGATGCCACAAAAGGCGGATAATTATAATTTGGGAATAGATGGAATATTGTTGTACAAGAATAGAATTTTTGTTCCAAATGTCTAGGACTTGAAACGTATGATTTTTCATGAAATGCATAATGTTCCTTATGCAGAGCACCCTAGATATCAGAAAACCGTCGCAGTGATTAGAAGCCATTACTTTTGGCCAGGTATGAAGAGAGAGATCATTGAATACATTGCTATATGTATGGAGTGTCAGAATGTTAAATCTTAGAATAGGCACCCAGCAGGGTTGTTGGAACCTTTACCCATTACTAAATGGAAGTGGGAAGTGGTGACAATGGATTTTATCACGGGATTGCCCAGAACACGAAAATTGCATGATTCGATCATGGTGGTGGTGGACAAGCTTACAAAAGCTACCCATTTTATTCCACTGAAAACTACTCACAAGGAAGCAGATGTTGCTGATATTTTCATGAAGGAAGTGGCACGATTGCACGGAATTCCTAAAACAATTGGGTCTGATAGGGACCCGAAATTCACCTCAAATTTCTGGAAAGGATTTGGAACAAATCTGAAATTTAGTACAACTTATCATCTTGAGTCTGATGGACAGACAAAGAGTGTGAACAAAGTGATAGAAGACATACTGAGAATGTATGTGATGGAAAAACCATCGAAATAGGAAGACTTTCTACACTTGGTACAATTCTCTTACAACAATGGGTATCAGGCATTGTTGAAGATGAGCCCATTTGAAGCACTTTATGGAAAAAATTGCAATACTCCAATGAGTTTGGATAATCCAGCTGATAGGATAGTAGTTGGGCCAGAGTTGCTCAAGGAGATGGAGGACCAAATGATAAAAATTAAGCAGAAATTAAAAGCTGCCCAAGACATACAAAAAATTTATGTCGATAAGAACATAGCCCATAGAGAATTCAAAGTGGTAGATCATATTTTCCTAAAAGTAAAAGCTAACAAGAGTTCCCTGAAGCTGGGAAGCTGCACCAATTTGGCAGCCAGATTTTGTGCGCCATTTGAAATCCTAGAGAGGATTGGTCCAATTGCTTATATGATTGCATTTCCTGCATCTATGTCTATTCATAATGTCTTCCATGTATCATTGCTAAATAAATATATACCTGATGCTAATCATGTTATTGATTGGAATGTGATTCAGGTGGAGCAAGAAGGCACTTTTCAAGTGCACCTAGTGCACATTTTGGACCGAAAAGTAAAGAAGCTCTGGAACTGAGACATAGGGCTTGTAAAGGTCCAATGGACCTAGTAAAATCTTGAGGGTTCTACTTGGGAGCATGAGGATGCAATGAAGATGGAATACCCACATCCTTTAGAGTAATTTTGAAAATTTTGTTGTATATGGGTATGTGATGCACTAAGGATAGTGCATAAATAAGGGGAGGGGATTGTAATATCCCTCGGCCGAACCCAATTGTAAATGTAAAGTAAGTATACTTAAGCTGGTGAGTTTTTTTGACATCATTTTGTAATACACCTTTCATGGCATAGTGCGCGCATGAACTGTGCAGTAAAAATGATGTAGTGTGCACATTCCTAGATACCACATGCAGTATGGAGGACAATGAGCCTCATGTATATGATATGTATTATAGGATGGTGAGCCAGTTATTATAAGTTGGTATGATTGTGTTTTGGTATTAGGTGGGAGTGCCTAGATGTTAAAGGCCAATGCGCCTATTTTGTACATGTCTCATGATTAATATAAAATACATCGCTGTGCACAGTCTGACCACGATAAAAGAGATGGGGGACTGAACTTCACCAGTTAGGGAAAGGGAGGGCCAAAATTTAAGGGAAAAGGCTAAGCTAGAGAGCTTAATCCAAAAAGGAATATTATACCAATATTTCCTAAAACATAAAGTGGGGATAATTATTTTACCCTAGGTTCTAAAGTTGGGGACAAGTGGACCAAAGTAACTTCCGATATGACAAGTGTCAAGTTTGGGACATGAATTCATATCCTGGGGACTTAGCTCATTTGGTCACTTTTCCATGGGGTTTCTTACCAACAATTGGACCATCATTCTACCCATAACATTTCACGATTAGTTTCATGGTGATTTCTCCCATTACTCAGTTATCTAGTCAATGATTCCATGACCATTTTCACTCACGCAATCAGTTATCCTTGAGACATACAATTCACCATATCTGAGCTTATTTCCATAACGTTTACTTGGTTGGTGTACCTGGTTAGCTTGGAGCAGGATTGAAGAAACGGGTTGTCAGGCTCGTGAGCAATTCTCCGAGCGAGAGAATTTCTAGGGATTGATTCCCTAAGGTGATAAACTACAGCTACAGTGATCTGAGACTTCCGGTCCAACTTGTTGTTGAAGCCTTGGAAGGGAAGTGGGGGCAGCCGAGGGACTGTTGAGAAAATAACGGGAACACTTCCTTAGGTGGGACAGGCATGTGGGGAATGAGAGGTTGTAGGCTGTTAATTGAGTGAGCACCTGAGACAGAGTCTTTTCTGGTGTACATGAACCTTATCTTGGTTAGGAACCCCTTTACTCAGGTGGAGTTCAGTCCCAGCTCGGGGGTGACTCACTATTGAGAGTGATGAACAGTGTAGTCTAAGGCTAGGAGGTTCGTGGACGGTCTGTATGCAGTTGGTGAAAATATTTCCAAGATAAGTATCAATCCTATGATAAAATTATATGTTGCATTTTTATTTATATACTTATGTTATGGTTTATCATATATGTGAATATAACTGTCTGTATGTTCATGGGTATTTCCTTGTATATGTTGCATATCTATGGTTACTGTTATCTCAGTATGAAATCATATATTACAGAATGTATCTATTTGTTTACATTTATATGTAATTCTTCCACAAAGAATGTTGTATGTATATGTTTAAGTTGCATGCAGTTTGTAGAGAAAATTTATGTGGCATAGATCAATTGAATATTGGGTATGTTACCGTATGTTCCATAGTAAGAGTACGAAAGTGTTCCCTAGAGTATCATGGCCGGCCTATTTAAGGTTGGAGATGCTACTAACTAGTCAGATCATGAGAGATTTCTATGGAGTGGCATTTCCTTGGCTTGTGGGTGGTCGGGGGAACATTACACATCACCATCCAAGGGAAGTTTTGATTCCACAAGTGCTAAAGTAACTTCTAGTAGTTTGAAGAGGAAAAAAGGAGATGACAAAGAATACCCTATTATGATTGAAACCCCTAGGACTGCAACCAAAAATCCTCTAAGAAAAGGATCTAAGCTAAAGTAGAAAAAGCTCCCTTTCACTCCTGAAACAACAACAATAGAAAAACCCAGGAAAACATTCAACGGGTCTGCAACAAAGAAACTAATTCATGTAGATGAAATTCCTGCAGATGAGACGTCTCCCTGTCATGAAGCTGAAGATATTGAAGAATACCAACTTCCACCAGGAAAAAAGGTGATGTTTAGTCTAGAAGTACTTGACAAAGAAATATTTGGAAGACATGTAACCAGATCATCAACAAGAAGAAAAATCCATGTTGAACAGAGAAAACCTAAGATGCATATCCAGTGTGTTGTTGAAGAAGTTATTGAGGTTGAACCCCCTTCATAAGAAGATTACATGACAGTCAAAAGACTAAAGAGACAGTTGAAACATGCCCAGGATGTAATTGTACAATTGCATGAAGAAAACATGAGAATCAAGAGAAGGATAGCAGAACACTTGGACCTGTGTGGAGAAGCCTTGGAGAAAAAAAAGAAGATGGCCAAGAGATCTCTACCCCTACACACAAAAATGAAAAATATGTACAAGAAGAATAGGACATTGAAGGAAAAAAATAGACAGAGAAAGTAACAAATTGAAAAAAGGAATCTGGACTTGTCGGCCTAGGTAGTGGAATATTCTGGTAACAATCAAGATCAATCATGTTTTTTGACTTTGTGAAGTAATATCAAGGTTTTGGATCAAGCTTGAAGTATTTTTCAACATCGTCAAGAAAAAAAAATATTTTGCAACAACTTTTGCTGCAAAACTGTTGGAATAGAGATTTCACAACAAATTTTCTAATTGCTACAAAATCACCAGTCAGCTCATGAAGAGGCATTTTTAGATTCCAGATTGGATGATTTCACCATGTCAGAATCAAGATAGAGCAATGAATTATTTTTCCACTAAAATATGTAACATAGATGTATTAGGGTTGTATAAATTAGTCACGAAATGAAACCCTATATTATAAGAGTCTATGGAAAATTAGTTAGTAGTATGTTAAGTAATCGGTTTAAATCAATTGCAACTCCTTTTTTTATTATGAAACCCTAACAGATTCGAATTCATGGAGTTAGGATGAAGTGTATTTCTATATATTGTAATAAAAAGGAAAATAGAAGGGTTCGAGAGTTAAGTAAGAAATATTGTTGGTATTGTAATATTTTATGGATATTAATGAAAGGTTTGCAGACAAGTATTTGAGCTATTTACTAGAGATTCTTGTGTTCAATTGTTGTAGTCGGTATTCCTAGTGTATGTGCTTCTTTATTTGTTATCATTAAATGTACTCTTCTTTGTTTGAATGAGAAATTGTTGATGCATAAGTCATTTCAGTATGCTC
Source organism: Picea engelmannii (assembly GCA_009831015.1). NCBI lineage: Eukaryota > Viridiplantae > Streptophyta > Pinopsida > Pinales > Pinaceae > Picea > Picea engelmannii. Next base: position 971,008 of record ML778660.1, on the reverse strand, counting down.
TGTATCTATCTTGTTTCAAATATTCATTTTTCTAATTGATAAGTTAATGCAGAATTTATCTAAGTTGGATGCTATGTATGGCTTTGAGTGTTCCCTTTTTTCATCTATCCATATTTTAATATTGTAAGTCTAGCAATATTTGGCTTTCTGGCCTCTGAGATTAAAATCTTTTCTACCAAGTTCTGTAAACCTAGAATTGATTTGCCCTATGACTCCATGCCCAATGGATGTTTTTCTCATCCCTATGACTAGAAGGAGGCTAGCTTCCAATCTGAAAGTAGGTTTGTGGTTACCTATAAGATTTTTTGTTGTAGCTAAAAAAATTTATGGAGTTCTAACAAGAGGGAGTGTCTTGTAAGTGGCAAAAGGGAGCAAAGCGGAGCTAAATTTGGATTGTGTTTCTGAGATGGTTGCCTTGAGTTTCACTTTAATAAAATAATTACTTCTCATGCTTTGGGTTGTTCTCTGTTTCTATTTAAAGTTTCATTTCTTGACCTTTTCTTTTAATGCGTTACTAAAAAATAAAAATACAAATCATATGAACTTATTCATTTTGTAATTTTATGTATATTATTTCTTTTACCTATTTCTCTTCTTAGTTTCATTTTCTTTTAACAAATCATAATATTTAAAAGAAAACACAAAGTAACATTCATTTTACTAACTTTAACATTAAATAAGAAAAGACTCATTATAACATGTTTAACATTTTTGGTTATGCAAATATTAACACATTAGTTATATTTTTGTTCACAACAATTTTGTTCCTAAATAATTTTATTTTAATTGTTTACTAACAACTATATTTAATACAAAATAAAAAATATAAAGCAATAATCATTTGTATATAATAGTTTTATTTTATTTTATAAGTTTATCTTTTATTTCCATAAATTATTTATGGATAATATATTTTAAAAGGGAATAAAAGTTTCATTACAAATAATCTTAGAGTTTTGTAATTTCAACCTTTAATTTAATTTATTTAAACTTTCTTTTAAGTTTGTACTTTATCATATTTACATTAACTGGGTTTAATTTTACATTTGACTTACATAATTTTTTTTACAAAAATAGTATATTACAAATAATAAAAAATTACTAAAGCTAAAAAGTACTCAATAAAGGTTTCAAAGTTTTGTAACTTAAGATACATTAATTCAACTATCTTTTCAAGAATTGTACTTTATTTAATTTGCATTTTACTCTTATATAAGTAAAAAGTATTAAAAAAATGATTATTCTTAGGCTTTTACTCTTTAGTTAGGGTCTAATTTTTTATTTTGAAACTACAAAATAGGGTGACCATTCCCACCTCTTCTTGGTTTAGCCGACCAAGAGGTCGAGATCTTGGTGTTGGTAACTCTCTAGTCCCTTAGCATCAATACCCCCCAAGGCCAATAATGATTCAGTATCCTTTAATGACATTAGAATAAGTTTTTTTCATGCAATCTAGATTAGTGGGACTTTCAAATTGGTTTTTTTTCCTTTAAGCAACAATTTAGAGTTTTTTCTACCATTTTTATTTTTCTACATCATTCCACACTATTTTAACCTTTGATTAGTCTCAGACCTTTGATACTAAAAAATTCATACTGTGCACATAGTACATAGCACCTATTAATTTTGTACGAATTGTGGGTTGACAAAGTGAAGTAAGGATCCAAGGGTACAATATATTATCATTGTTATTTCAAGGGCCATCAATTTTTGGGGCCGTTTCAGAGGAGGTGCTAAAGTATGCATGTTATTTTTTTTTTCTTTTGTGTGACCTAGAGAAGTAAAAAGGATACCTTAGTCACAAGGCCAACTTCACAATATAATTTTTGCAGTGTAACATCCCAAGTTCTTTCACTTCGAGTGAGTATTAGTAACTCCTTGTCACACTCTTTTTTAATTATATAAAAGAAAAAGAAAAGAAATAGTTTTCACTTTCTTTTTGATTTCATGAATGACTAGACTTAGAGATAAGAAATGAATTTTTCTTCCAAAAATCCCCACCCCCCAAAAAAGTCCAAGAAATCTAGAGATTACTCCTGAAACACTATAAAGTTTCTTGGAAAGGGAATATATAGAATTTGAAAATATTTTAGAGGAGGGTGAGTCTCCCTCACCTTGTACCATGGCTAGTGAAGAAGAGATGGTAGAAATATTTGAGTTTCCCATTTTGGAATCCAATGGAGAGACGAAGATGAAAAACATTAATCGTTTTTCCTTACCTCATTTTCATGGGCTTATTTTTTAAGATACTGACACTTTCTTGTTTGAGTTTGTATTTATATGTAGGACATATGATTATACTACTGATGAATACAAGATCCAAATTTTTCCTTTTACCTTAAAGGATTCATGTATAAGAAGATTTACGAGCTTGAAGGGAAATATTATCACAAATTGGGATAAAATGAAAAATACCTTTAGTGAAAGATACCGAGACTATTGTAGAGAGAGAGATACACAGGATGATATTTTTAGAATGAGACAAAGAATTGATGAATATCTAGAAGACTTTGAAGAGAGGTTTCAACTAAGCTAAGAGAAAGATCAAAATTTCACTCTAGATGAAGACTCACGAAAGCTTGTCTTACTCAGAGGGGTAAGAGAATATATGATAGAAATATTGAATATCCTATCCAATGGAGATATCTATCAGTTGGACTATGATGATATCGAGAGAATATTCAAGAAACAATCAAGGTCCTCAAGAAATAAATGTAGAAGCAATAGAGGTTTGGAATCTCAATCTTCTAACCCTATAGCCCATATAAAGAATGAATTAGGAGGGTTAATAGGTCAACCTCGGCAAGGATGGAGGCCACCAAATTTTCAACAACTTGCATTACTGCCTCCTCCTCCTCAACCTAACAACACTACTCAAAACAATGTTCCTCCTAAACAACCTTAGCTGTCTACTCAACCTACTCCAAATATGAACAACAAACATGTTCAACCTGTGCACAATAGTGATGCAACTTATCATACTTATTCCTTGGAACTACAAGAGATAAATCTTAGATCAAGAAATATCTTAGATTAGGAAACATCTTACAACAGAAACCCAAGCTCGTAAAAAATGCAGAATCTGAGAAAGAAGATATTACCTTACCTCGACCACAAACCCCTCCTTACCCTGAAATATTACAAGAAAATAAAACTTATACATATGAGGGAAAATAGCTTTTAGGAGAACTTAAGAATTTTTTCATAAAGATAATTTTTTATAATCCCTAAAAGATGTTCCCATTTTGAATAAATATGTCAAGGAAGAATGCATTAAAATACCATGGAGGAGAAGAAAATATTCCCCTACCATAAATTCTATAGGACAATTAGCTGACCTTATGCTTGGGAATTTGATTCTACCTAAATACTTAGATCTAGGAAGTATTATAGTAACTGTATGCATCAATAACACCTTGATCCAAAATACTCTTATTGACCTAGTGGATGTTATTAATAAATATACTATGCTAGGAAACCTTCAGATATTTTTTAGAGATACCCCCATTGTCCTTCATCTTGCAGATAGATCCATAATCAAACCTAAATGCATGTTGGAAGGTATCATAATCTCAATTGATTCTTGGGAGTACCCTACTGAATTCCCATTCATGCAACCCAAGTATCAATCCAATGGGTATCCTCTAATTTTTGGAATGCCTTGGATGCATACAATAGATGCATACATTGGTTGTAGAGTAGGAAATATGACTACAACTAATGGCCTATCCCAAAAGAAAATTGTTCTTTATCCCCCTGCCAAACCATTGATAACATAAAATATTCCTATATGGGTGGAAGAAGGAGAATACATGACACAAATAACTTCCTATCCCATCTACAAAATCAACACATCCTTGGATGATACTAAAATTGATGAGGACACTTTCCTTGAAATTTTTCTACAAAATCAATATCCAACTGATGTGAAAATAGAAGGGAGAAATGATAATAATAGATCTAAAATTTCTGCTGAAAATAACATAGAATTATGGATAGATCTGTTCGCTAGTGATATAGAAGATCCAACTGTCAAAACCGTAAAGATAATCCTTGCAAAAAAACTCAAAATCAGCAATAAACTTACTAGTTAGCAAGAACAAAAAATATTAGATGTATTGAAAATAAATGTTGAAGCTTTTGCATGGGACTAGAAATACATGAAATACACCCATCATTTTATTTGTACTCACCATATTTACATCAAGGAGGACTACAAACCTATTAGGAATCCCCAAATAAGGATGAACCCTACAATGAAAGACATAGTTAAATAAGAACTTCAAAAGTTGCTATATGTTGGATTCGTATACCCAATCTTAGAAAATGAATGGGTCTCTCTTCTAGTCCAAAGAAGAATGAGAAATGGAGGATATGTGTGGATTACTGAGATTAAACAAGGATACCAAAAAATACCATTTCCCCCTATCCTTTATTGACCAAGTATTGGATGTTTTAGTTGGAAAGGAATACTTTTCATTTCTAGATGGATTTAGTGGATACAACCAAATTTAGATTAGTCATGAAGATCAAGAAAAAACCACCTTTACTTTACCCTAAGGTAAATTTTCCTACAAAGTCTTACCATTTGTCCTATATAATTCCAAAACCATTTTCCAAAGAGCAATTCTCAACATCTTTTCAGATCTCATTCATGATAAAGTTGAGATCTATGTGGATGACTTTACCCCTTATAGAAAGTCTTTTGATAAAGCCTCAGACAATATAGAAAAAGTTATCCAAAGATGTAGATAAATGAACCTCTCCCTTAGCAATGAAAATGTAATAGAATTATGAATAAAGGGATTGTCTTATGAAATCATCTATTTTCCAGAGGGATTGGAGTAGACAAAAACAAAATAAAAATCATCAACCTACTCCCTACACCTATGAAACCAAAATATATTAGAATTTTCCTCAGATATGAAGGATACTACAAGAGGTTCATAAAGGATTTCAGTAAGATAGTTTCTCCTCTTTTTACCTTGTTGTCCAAAGATGTAGATTATTGTTGGACCCTGAACTGCCAACAAGATTTTGAAACAATAAAAGAGAAATTATCAACTGCTCATCCAATTGGGCTCTTCCATTTCACATTCACACTTATGCATCAAACAAGTTTGTAGGACAAGTCTTAGGACACTATAAAAACACCAAAACATATTCCTTTTATTTCATAAGTAAAAATTTGGCTAGTGCAGAGATCAACTATACTATTACAAAAAAGTAACTCTTAGTAGTAGTTCATGCTCTCAATATATTCATACACTATGTTACAAGGTATAAATTTATTGTACATACAGATCATGCTACCATCAGATACTTGATGAACAAATTGTTGAAAATTCAACAAGAAATGTGTGTCTAATTTATTTCATAATATTAATCTATTATCTCATAATCACTTGAAATAGTTAACTGAAATGGAAAATCGGTTAACTATAGAAAATTCGAGTTTAAAGGTTCACTGGTGGGACATCCAAGTCGAATTAGTTGTAACTAAGTGATTCAAAGTTGTAACAGAGTTGGAGGTGTAGTTATGTGAGTTGTGAAGTAGTTTAACTCAGTTAAGTGAGTTAAGCATAGTTGTACTAGTTGTAACTGAACTTACACTAGTTAGAGATCAGTGAATTAATTATTAATTAATTAACAATCAGTGATCTCACATGCAACTGAAGATTTACCATTGTTAACTACATGCATGTTAGATCGAGTGGAGACCCAGTTGAGATAACAGGTGAAAGGAACAGTTTGAATATAAATTGTGACTTTAGTGGGTGCATTCATGCAACCACACACACATTGGATGTGACAATGAGGAATGTGCAGCCTAGGCAATAGGAACTCATTCATTGTAGGGTTTTCCATTAGCAGGGATTGCGCAAAGGAATCAGGCTATCTGGTGCAGTAAATTGGCTCATGCATTTACCAATTTTTGTAAGACAGTGTGAGACGATTGTATATTGTAATGAGAGCGCTTGGATTAGATTTTTGTATGAGATTGTTTCATGATCCATGATATATACATAATATATGATAGTGGGGTTTTTAGCTTTATGCTTTCCCTGTAAAACATCTGTGTTATGTGTGATTGATCTCTCTTCTTGATATTGTAATTGGTGATCGTGTTTTAAATTCCGCGAGAATTTTAGAAGAATCGATTCTATATTGAAAAGTAGCATATAATTGTTAGATCAGGAGAATCCAAGCAATACATAATTTGTATTAAAATTTCTACATGGTATCAAAGCGCAGAAGATTGCAGAAGCCAAGTTTGTGATTGGATAGAATTCAAATTTGCAGAAAGACTTTCTTGGTTCTACAACTGATTCAAGATCGAAATGGATTTCAATGGCTTGAGGTTAGAGTATGCACTTGAGTTCATCTTGAGATACATTTCTTGGAAGTACAAGATGGAGGTAGTATTCGAAGACAATGTCTTGAAGGAATTCATTGACAAAGATGTTCCTAAGCTAGATGTTGCAGAGGCTACAAATCTTGATGCATGGGAAAAGAAAGTGGAAAAGGTGAGGAGGATCCTGTTGGAGGGACTATAAGATCACATTGTCTCAAACCTCCATGGGAAAGACACACCGTATTCAATGTGGAAGGATTTGATGGATCTATTCCAAAACAACAGTGACCATGGGAAATTAGTACTCAAAGATAAACTTAGGAAGATCAAGATGGAGAAGGGCGACTCCATTCCAAAATATCTCACGAAGTTTGTCCAATGTCGGGATGAGATGGGGAGTGTGGGAATAAAAATCATTGATGATGATTTGGTGAGCTTGGCTCTCTTAGGACTTCCCAAGAATTTGCACAGTTATCAAGACTCTGTCAATGGAAGGGAAAAATTGCCAGATTGGAAATGACTTTGGTCGGATCTAGCACAGTAGGAGTTCAGACGAAACACACGAGATGGCTCTTCATCAAAACATGATGATGAAGAGGATTTTTCTTTGGATTCCAAGGAAAGGAAAGGGAAGGGGAAGAAATTCCATTCAAAATCTGAGTCTAAAGGCAAGAAGTTGGATTTTTCCAAAGTGAAGTGTTTCTACTGTCACGAACATGGGCATCTTACTACTAACTGTTTTCAAAAGAAGAAGAACAAGAAGGTTGTTGGAGTTGCAGCTGGTGAGGCCCTTGCCTCATAATTTGAACTTGAATTCTCCTTGATCGCATGCATGGCATAAATTTCATTAGGATCGGTGTGTTATTTGGATAGTGGTGCTTCCTTCCACATGATGGGAGATAAGGAGATTTTCAGTGACTTGGAGGAGAAAGATCTCAAAATTCATATAGATATGGGCGACGATGGATGTTACAGTGTGACTGTCATTAGTACCATTACCTTTCATAGGGATTTAGGTAAACCATTTCAATTGAAATATGTTATGCATGTTCCAGGTCTGAAGAAAAACTTGGTCTCAGTCGCAATGTTGGAGGACAGAGGCTATGACGTTGTTTTCAGCGATGGAAAATATTTTCTACGACATAAAACAACGGGTCAAGTCAAGAATATAGGGATTTGAGTTAAGGATATCTACAAGCTAGAGGTATATGGTTGCGCTGCCATGATGGGCAAGGAAGAAAAAGTGGTGATCTGGGATGAGGGAGAATTATGGAACAGGTGATTGGTCCATCTTCATCATGGAGCCTTGAAAATCATGCAACAAATATCTACTGGAATTGCAATGGAAACACTTTCTTAGTTAGATCAGTGCAAGGGTTGCACCATGGGGAAGTATGTAAAGTCCACCTTTCATGAAAAGGAGAACCGTGCTTCGGTGATCCTGGAGAGAGTTCACACAGATGTGTGTGGACCATTCTCGGTTGCTTCAAAAACAAAACATAAGTATTATGTTATTTTTGTTGATGAATTTTCTCGTAAATGATGGATCTTATTAATGCAAAAGAAGGATCAAACATTCTCAAAGTTCTATGAGTTTAAAGCATTGGTGGAGAAAGAGTCGAGGAAGTAAGTGAAGGCTCTAAGGAGTGATAATGGTGGAGAATAAATCTCTAACGAATTCAAAGACTTATGCAGCAAAGAAGGAATTCAAAGAGAAATCGTAGTGCCTCATAACCCACAACAAAATGGGGTCGTGGAGAGGAAGAACAGAATGATCGTGGGTGCAACACGAGCGATGTTGCATGATCAGGGCCTACTAATGAATTTGTGGGCAGAAGCATGCAACACTACGAATTATGTGCAAAATAGTTTTCCTCCTAGAGTACTTGGCATGAGTACACCTGAAGAAGCTTTCACTGATAAGAAACCTGATGTTTCTCATTTTAATATTTTTGGCTCATCTGTTTATATGCATGTGACCAAGGATGCTAGGAAGAAGATGGAACCTACTGCTGAAGTTGGGATATTTGTGGGGTACACAGAAACACCCCATAATTATCATGTGTATTTTCCTAACAGTAATATGACTGTTATGCGACGGGATATAAAATTCGATGAGGGGAAAGCCATGTGGTTGTCGCTTGAGAGGGAGTTGGACTTGCATGCAGAGGAGGAACTGTTGGTTCCCAAAGATGAGTCTCAATATGTGGATCAACCACATGAGGAGGTTCATGGACTAGAGGAATCCACTCATGCAAATACATCCATCAGAAATGGCATAAAGTGCACCACAGAAGCTGATAGATTGAGACTAGATGATGCACTGAATGTAGGAGCCCCTACTTCATAGCACAAACAAAGACAATATCCTGATAAATTTACTACATACATGGATCTCATGAGAAAATGTATTGTGACTGAACCATCTTCCTTTCAAGAAGCAGTGCAGGATCCCACTTGGGTTGATGCAATTGTGGAGGAGTATGAATCCATTGTCAAAAATAGTGCATGGGAAATTGTCCCAAGACCAGTCGACAAATCAATGGTAGGTTCGAGATAGATCTACAAGGTAAAGCAAGTTGTTGATGGGAGTGTTGAGGAAAAAAAGGTCAGGTTTGTGGCTCGGGGCTTCTCACAGATCGAGGGGATAGATTATGATGAGACCTTTGCACTTGTTGCAAGGTACTCTTCCATAAGATCCATCTTTTCACTCTCAGCGCATATGGGTTGGTGCATTCATCAGATGGATGTAAAAACTATGTTTCTCAATGGGATCATTGAGGAAGAGGTTTACATAGAGCATCCTGAAGGTTTTGAGACCTTTGACATGGATTCGCATGTGTGCTAACTCAAGAGAGAATTGTATGGGCTGAAACAAGCACCCCGTGCTTGGTGCACTCGGATAGACAACTATTTCACTAGATTTGGATTCACCAAAAGTGAAGCGGATGAAAAACTATACCAAATTGTGGTGGAGGGTAAGATTTTAATCATTGTTCTTTATGTTGATGATTTAATACTGATTGGTGATGAGCAGATGATACACTCATGCAAGGAGGATATTGCAAAGGAGTTCGAGATGAAGGACATGGGCCTCCTTCATTATTTCCTTGGATTGGAAATATGGCAGCGAGATGGTGAAATTTTTGTGTCTCAAGGAAAGTATGCAAGGGAGATACTGGGTAAATTTCACATGGAGGGCTGCAAACCCATGGATACTCATCTTCTAGGAAACTGGAGGAAAGAGGATGCTACTTCTGGAGAGGTAGTGGATGCTACTGTCTATCGACAGTTAGGGGGTTTGCTAATGTATCTAGTGAACACGATACGGGACATTTTCTATGTATTTAACCAGCTGAGTCAAGCGATGGTTAAGCCTACCAAGTTCTTTTGGAAGGCGGGTAAGCATGTCTTGAGATACCTAAGGGGCACATCTAAGTATGGATTATGGTACAGACAGACAAATGAGGTGAAGTTTCATGGCTTCGTGGGTGCAGATTGGGTGGGTAGCCGAACAGACAGAAAGATCACAACACAGAGGATCTTTAGTATCATATCTACAGTTGTTTCTTGGTATAGCAGGAAGCAGAGATCTGTGGCACTCAATTCAGTGGAAGTGAAATACATGGCAGCGAGTCAAGATGCATGTGAGGCTATCTGGATGAGAAAGATCTTGGTTGGTTTGTTTGTTTCTCATTTAGATTCGACAATGATTTATCGTGATAATCAGAGTTGCATTAAACTCTTGATTAATCATGTGTTTCATGATAGATCTAATCATATAGATATACGGTATCACCATCTCAGAGATTGTGTGTAGTAGAAGATCATGATGCTTCAGTACATTCCTATGGAAGATCAAGATGTAAACATTCTGACAAAGGCGCTCACCAAGAGAAAATTCTATTACGATAGAGACAGGATCGGGGTGAAGGATAATCCCTTTCTTGTTGACAGGGAGTGTTGAAAAGTCAACAAGAAATGCATGTCTAATTTATTTTTCCCTTAAATAAATTGGACAATAAATATTAATCTATTATCTCATAATCACTTGAAATAGTTAACTAAAATGGAAAATCAGTTAGCTATAGGAAATTTGAGTTTAAAGCTTGACTAGTGGGACATCCAAGTCGAATTAGTTGTAACTGAGTGATTCAAAGTTGTAACATATTTGGAGGTGTAGTTATGTGTGTTGGAAGATTGGTTGTTTTCATTGATGTCAACCCTAGTCATGGGTTTTGGACTGCAATATTGATAAAGGTATTTGGACATGAAGGACAATGCACATGCATATACAACACCCATGAATGGATAGTATACATCATGTTGTTTCTGGTGGTATGTGCTACGTCACATGGATCCTCATGGTTGAGGAGAAATGAATTTTTGAAGATGAAAAAATGAATTGAAGAAGGAAGTACATGTAGGCCTTGAAGATAATTAAAGAAAAGAATTACAAAATAAGAAAGTGTCAGGTCGACCCTAATGTTAAAAGGAAGTGACATAATGGTATAAATAAACATAATTATACATTCATTTGATACAAGTCTAATTTCATAAGAAATAAAAAGTAAAGAAGGTTGGATTTCAAGGGAGGATGAAGTCTCTTGGTGATGTGTTCTAAGGTATGTTATTTTCAGGTCATGTTACCATTTTTTCTATAACTTTTTTTCTAGAATGATTCAGATGGTGAAATCTCTATGGTATTGAGAAGACATATCAAGTTACCTCTAGTAAAAAGTTTAGCTCTTGATTCACTATAATTATGGAGATACACTCTGTGGAAGATAGGGTTTGTGACCAGTCCTGAAGCTAGTCAATAAACATGTGTTCCGAGTAAAACAATCATAACTTCTTCATCGATAATACAAATGAAGTGGGAAAAATTTCATTGGAAATAGTACAGAATGTAGTTTTTTTTGTGCAAGTTTTAGAATCAGATGTTAATTATTGAGCGTGGGGCATTCTGTGCAAGTTCACTCTCCTGAATGGACCAGAATTGAATAAAGTCTACCACTCTTTCTATAACCTCTTTTTGGGGAGGATTCAAGGAGTGAAAATTGGAGGAGTTTCAAAGAATACATTGAGTAATATTATCTATAGGATCAGAGTACTCCAAGAATTGAAGAATTGCAGAAATTGAAGAAGTCTCAGGAAACATTATTAGGTTCTATGTGATGATTGGTTGATGGTGATGATTTAATTCAAAGTTTTATTATCTCTCATATATTCTTGGGTGGAAGGAAGGGGCAAGGATGGAGAGTTCAAATATCTCTTGATATTTTAGGCTTGTATCTTCCTCTTGGAGGTTTATCCCTCCCTTTAAATTTGGAGGATGTAGCTACCTTTGGAAGTCATTACTTCCCTTGAACAAAAACTATTGATTATTTCTCATATATTGTGCATGGTGTATTTTGGTGTATTGGTGTAACTCTTATACTATTTTTAATTGATCATTGGATATAATTGAATGGTTTAAGTATAAGTTGAAAAAGGTTTTTAAATTGTACTTGATACTGATTAACCCCCCTCTCAGTATCAACAATTGGTATTAGAGCGGGTTACCTTTAGTA
>ML778660.1:877232-939380 GCA_009831015.1 Picea engelmannii | reverse complement strand
TTTGTTTGACTATCCCCTTTATAAGTTGAGGGGTCTAAGTGGTGCAGTATTTAGAGCATGCATAACATCATTCTTGAGAAGGAAAATGACTTTCCCCACATCCAAAACCTTACAATGAGAAATTTAGTGCAGATGCGCGGCCTTCAGTGTAGACAGAGGCGCATATGGTGCCTGCACACAGACCGAATTGAAAATCAAAGCGCATGCGCGCGGAAAAAAAAATGCAGTTTAGGCGCATGCGTGCCAGAGGTGCATCTGTGGGGTGGAATACCCGCGCGCTTGTGGCAAGTTACCGAGAAAGAAAATCCGGATGGATTTCTCTCAATTCTCCTATGAATTGACTGGTTAGCAGGTCGGTGGAGGCCGGTTTGTGTCCCTGCAAGTTAATAAAACCAAAAGGAAAGCAAAATAAACCCAAATGAGGGAGGATTTGATACCTAACTCCCCAGTGGAGTCGCCAGTCTGTTCGCACCCAATTCGTCACCTGGTGAGAAAATAGAGGGTGCTTGCATGCCCTGTTGGGTCTGTGCAGGGCAGGACAGTTGTGGGAGGAAAGGTTAGAGGAAACAAAACAAACTACACACTAATATCAATTGAAAACAAATTCAAACTGCGAAAACGAACAACAAACACCAAAAACAGAAGACAAATGTCACCAATGGCTTTGAGCTAGTCAATTGATGAAACCGGAGCACGATGAAGGAAGAGAACAGTGGTTCGTTCTTCCCCCAATGGAAGGCTCTTGAGGCCCTCACACAGTTTGCTTTCCTTACAATGAGAAGAACTGAGCATGGCAGTGAAAGAACTCCCAGTGATGTCACGGATGTGTTATCGTTAAAGAATGAGTCCTTAACAATCTGAGCAGCATAACAATGCTTGAAATTCCTTGCGAAAACAATGTATCCTCATGGCTTTTTATAGCAGATCCTCGGGCGATTATGTAACCTCTTCAAAGTGTGAACAGGGACCCTTTTAGGGTTTCTTTAGGTCATTAACTCGCCGACTTTGCGGATTCGGCTCGGATTTGGGAGTCAAATCAGATTGGGAGCCGGTCCGTAAGCGGTTGGGTGGCCGACCTATTCAATTAATGTGCCGTTTTAGCAGAGGCACGGGTTTTTGTGCTGACAGCCGCGTGTCGAGCGCGCATGCGTGCAAATCACATTCTTGTCCTGCGCATGTGTGCATGCACAAACCTACTGTAAAGCGCCCTTCAATTTTTGGTTACTTTGTATAGTTTTTGACCCTTCTGGAATGCTGTGAAATTAATTCAGTGTCATGAATGAATTCATTGTTGTTTTGATGATGCAGAGTTCTTGTCACCATGTGTAGACGAAATTTCAGTGATAACAAACGCGACCACTTGGAGCAGTTTATTAATGAAAAGAAAAATATTACAAAGAGATTTTACAAGAGATTTTCCAATCGATCATCGACAAATGACTCTCCATGCTCTTTAAATAGAGATCATGTACCAATCAGGTGTTAAGCCATGGATCAATGGTCATTAAGATTGAGGAGAGTATGAACCGTCAGATCACTCTATGTCGGGAACATATCGTGACCATCAGATTTCCTAACTACAAATGCATACTAATGCATACTAAAGAAACACATTAAGAAACACACTTTTACCTAATGACATATTAGACCAAGTAGATCTTAACTAACTCCTAAGTGTCTAAATATCCTAACATCCCCCCTTAAGAACAACTTGGGATAGGATTGAAGGATTTACATTAGTGACACAATAGGAGAAAGAAGGAGGCATTAGAGGCTATCCCCCCTTAATGACAACTTCCTGAACTCCTAACATAGATTGAAGTTTGGAAAACTTCACTTCTGTAAGAGACTTTGTGAAAATGTCTGCAACTTGATCTTATGTAGGGAAAAAGAGCAATTTAATAACTTGATCATGAATTAGCTTTCTGATGAAGTGCATGTGTATCTCAATGTGATTTCTATGATGATGTTGAATTGGGTCTTTGGCGAGCTTGATGGAACTCTGATTGTCACACCAAAGGCTGGTCGGATGCTAGTGCTAGAATCCAAACTATGAAAGGATCTGTCGAAGCCATAGGGCTTCCTGACTTGCATTTACCATTTCTCAGTACTCTGATTCTGCTGAAGAAAGTGAAATAGCCTATTGATTCTTACAGGCCCAAGTGACAGGTCCTGAACCAAGGATGAAAACATAACCTGCAGTAGATTTCCAATCATTAGGGTCACCGACCCAATCTGAATTAGTGAAACCAACCAATAAAGGAGTCCCCCATGAACTGTAATGTATCCCGAACTGAACTGTACCATGAACATAAAAAAGTATCATTTTAGATGTTTTCCAATGGCTTTCATGGGGTGTTTTCATATATTGGGAAACAATACCAACAACAAAGGAAATATCAGGATGGGTATGAGTCAAGTATAAGAGGCTACCAACTAACTGACAGTACAGGGTGGCATCAACTTTAGGAGAAGTACAGGTGGCAGAAATCTTGACTCGAGGCTAGAAGGGAGAAGGTGTTGGTTTACAATCATCCATGTGAAAATGACGAAGAAGGTCACAAGAATACTTAGAATGGGAAAAAAAAATTCCTTCATTGGTTTGCAAAACTTGGAGGCCAAGGAAATAGTGAAAAAAGCCTAAGTCTATCATTTCAAATTTCTTCTTAAGGTTGTTTTTCACATGGTTTAAAAGTTTTGAGTCACTAATAGTAACGATAAGGTCATCAACATAAAGGACAAGGATTATGAGATGGCTTCCTACTTTCTTGGTATAGACATTATGATTAGAATGGCATCTAGAGAATCCAGTGGAAATAAGAAAGCTATCCATTTTGGCATACCAAGCTCGAGGATCTTGCTTGAGACCATAAAGAGATTTCTTGAGGCAGCAAACAAGGCTAGAGTCATTCTGGACATAGCCAAGAGGTTGTTCCATGTAGATTTCTTCTTGCAAATCTTCGTGAAAGAAGGTGAATTTAACATCCATCTGATGGACCTCCCATTTATGTGAGGTAGCAAGGGAAAGAACAAGGCGGATGGAATTCATTTTTTCTACAGGGGAAAAGGTTTCATTATAGTCAATTCCTTCAACTTGGGAAAATCCTTTGGCAACTAACTGAGCCTTGTGTCTTTCAACACTTCCATCTAATTCATACTTAGTTCTGTAGACCCATTTGCATCTAACAAGTTTTCTTCCTTTTGGAAGAGGTACAAGATCCTAAGTGTCATTTTCCATTAAAGAACGATACTCTTCATTCATTGTTGTATCCCAATCTGGATGACCTAAAGCTTCTGCAAATGTCTTTGGATCATGAGTTTCTGAAACTTGAGCCAAAAGAGAAGAGGCTTGCTGGAACTATGAACATGTCTGATGTTGATCTGAAGGATCACCGACAAGATAACTAGTTGCTTCTCGTGTTGAACGGACCCATCTAGGAAGCGGTGGAGTTGGTGTTGGTTCAAGTTCAAAGGACTCATCTAGAGGAGGGTGAGCAGGCAGAGGTGGATTTTCATCTTCACTATCATCATATGAAGAAGAAACCAGATCATACAAAGGCACAAACGCCGAATATGGCTCGCAGGCCGAAAAAGGCACAATCGTTGAATTAGGCTTGCAGGCCAAGAGATTTTCATCAAATTTAACATCTCTTCTAATAATAATTTCATTACAATGTGATTGAAGAAGTTTGTAACCTTTGACATCTTCAGAATAACCAACAAATATACACTTCTCACTTTTAGGCTACAATGCTTTCCTTTTCTCATTAGGAATGTGAGCTCATGCTATATTGCCAAATACACGGAAGTGACTTACATCTGGTTTAATTTTAGTCCAAGCTTCTTTCGGTGTTATATTTTTAAGAGATTTTTTGGGAGTGCGATTTACTATGTAATTTTCATAGTTGATGGCTTCTGCCCAATTATTTAGACTTAATCCCTTAGATTGAATCATACAATTAGAAATTTCTTTTAATGTGCGGTTCTTTCTCTCAACAACACCATTTTGTTGTGGTGTAAATGGAATAGTGTGTTGCATTTGGATTTGTAAATGTGGTTACCTGCACAGAATAGATCTAGCTAAACAATGATACACACATTTGCATGGAGAATTGGAAAAAGAAGAAGGAGAGAAAGAATGGAAAGAATTATCATTAACCATTATGAATAATGAATAATTTACACATGATATACTCTGTATAACTCAATGAGTTTGACTTGAGGTGAACCAAGTCACCATAGTGGTGGTCTAGAGTGATCTGGAGACACACCAGTAGTTACAGGAGTGAACTTCCACCTATTCTAGTCTCTCAGGCAGTTATGTGAGTGAATTGCCACCTAGTTGAGTTAACTAGTCAACTAGTCTTCAGTTAACTGACTGAACAGAAAGTAGTGAGGAGTTAAATCAAGGAATCAAGGCTAATGTGCCACTCTGGTGATGATACCAAGTCAAGGTCGAATTAGCATGGTGATTCTCCCAATGTTGCATGGTGATGATCCCAATGCAACATCTAAACTCAACTCAACTAGTCAAACTGAAGTGTGAACTGAAAGAGAATATTTTCCAGGTGGAATATTCTCTCCTAAAATATAGGAGACTCAATAATGACTAATTATGACTAATAAAAAAATAAAAACCTTAGGAAAAATAAATCTTAGGTGTGTGTGAAGTAACTCCAACACCCCCCCTGATCATCACTATGGTGAAAATAAAGATTGGGTCTCGAAAATGAGGCCATGTTAGGTACCCAAGTACAAAAGATACACTGAAAATAAAGTGAGGAAAGAGGGAAAAACTCATGTGAAAAACCCCCCCTCAAGGTACAATGTATGTAAAAAGAAGAACTACAGTTGCTAGGCAACTGTGTCCTTCACTCCAAGACGATCTTGCAAAGAATGAAATTTCTGCTCAGTGAAGGTCTTGGTGAAAATGTCTGTCGTCTGTTCTGCTGAATGACATAATTGTAATTCGATGATCCCCTCATGTACTAAGGCCCATATGTAGTGCATGTGGATATCAATGTTCTTTGTCCATTGCCTATGAACGAGATCTCTTCAGAACTTCAGAGTTCTCTGGTTGTCACACCATATGACGATCGACCGATGAAACTGAATGCCCAACTTAGTGAGAAAATGTTGTAGTCACATAGCCTGAATGGTTATGTTAACTACCCCTCTGTACTCTGCCTCGGTTGAAGATAGAGAAATGGTTGCTTGCTTCTTGCTCGACCAATAGATAGGCCTGGAACCAAGACTGAGTGAGTAACCATATGTGGACTTGCGATTAATGTTATCGCCAGCCCAGTCAGAATAAGTAAAACAAATGAGATCTAATGTAGAGTCTTCTACATAATGAATCCCAAAGGTGATGGTTCCCTATACGTATCAAAGGATACACTTTGCATCTTTCCAATGTAGCTCATGCATCTCCTGCATGAACCTAGAAACTGCACCAACTGCATATGAGAGGTTTGGTCTGGAGTGTGTGAGATACAACAAGCTCCCCACTAGCTGTCTGTACAGTGTGTTGTCAACCAGTGGAGTCTCCCCACCATCCTCAAGTTTGATTCCTGATAGGAAAGGAGTCGGAGTAGACTTGTACTCTGTCATGTGAAATCTCTCAAGGAGATCTCGTGCATACTTGGCTTGAGACAGTTTGATTCCTGATGCATCCTGACTGATCTCAATTCCAAGGAAGAAGTGTAGCAGACCCATGTCCATCATCAAAAACCTGTCATGAATAATCCTCTTGACTGCAACAATCATTGAAGTCGAGCAACTGGTGATCAACAAATCATCGAGATACAAAACTAAAAGTAGAAGTGAATTAGCTATCCTGAGCATGTATACATTCAGGTCTGATTTACAACATACAAAGTTCTTTGACAACAAGTAGGAGTACATCTTGGCATACCATGCCCTTAGAGCCTGCTTGAGGCCATAAAGTGACTTCTTGAGTCAAAAGACCAAAGATGATTCCTGCATAAATCCCTGGGGCTGATCCATGTAGATCTCCTCAGAGACATCACCATGAAGAAATTCATTCTTCACATCTATCTGATGTACTTCCCATCCCTTGGCTGTTGTAATGGAAAGTACCAATCATATGGAATCCATCTTGGCTATTGGAGCAGAGGTCTCATCATAGTCAATACCATGAACCTGCTGAAATCCTTTAGCAACAAGCCTAGATTTGTATCTGTTGATATGTCCATCTTCTTTGCTCTTGGTCCTATAGAACCATCTGCATCTGACAAGTTTCCTCCCAGAAGGAAGGGGAACCAGATCCCAAGTCTGGTTCTTGAGGAGGGAGTTGTACTCCTCCTGCATGGTGGATTCCCAAAAGGGATTTCCAACAGCCTCGCCATAAGACTGTGGATCTGAAGACTGAACCAAGAAAAGATTCCTGGAAGGAAATGGTTCAGTGGCAGTGAGTAAAATAGGATTCTCCTTGAAATCATATCGAGTCCTCCTAGTATCGGTTGGATCACCAACGAGATCCCCTGCATCTTGAATAGTAGTATGTGCCCACTTGGGCCTCTTCTTTGGCTCTGTGACTGCATCTGGATGCTCTGACTCTGCATATGACTGTACTGACTCTGACTCTGAATCATCTGAGTCCTTTGAATCAAAACTCTCATCTAAATAAGAGTCATCATGCGCATGCTCATCATCTCGAACAGGTGGAAGAGTGAAGGTGTCTTCATGCGACTACTGAGGTACATGCTAGACACTTTCCTTGAATTGGACACTATGCTCAATGATGAGTCATTCTGAGGAAATATCAATAAGCCAATATCCCTTCACACCATCAGGGTATCCAACAAAAATGCACTCAGTTCTCTGTGGATCAAGTGCCTTCCTCTTTTCAGAGGGAATGCGAGCCCATGCACGAGAACCAAAAATGCGAAAGTGGGTCACTTCCGGTTTGAGGCTGCTCCAAGCCTCGTAGGGGGTCTTATCCTTGACAGATCTATGGGGAGATATTTTTTGGATGTATGTTTCATAGTTAAGTGCTTCGGCCCATAGTCTCTGTGGTAGTGACTTTGCATGCAACATGCAAGATGCCATGTCCTTTAGAGATCGGTTTTTCCGCTCAACATCTCCATTTTGCTTTGAAGTGTAGGGAACTGTGTGCTGCAACTGAATCCCTGCCTCATGGAAAATATTTTGGATCTCATGATTCACATACTCTCCCCCGTTATCAGTTCGAAGGACTTTGATCTTCTTTATGGACTGTGTCTCAACCAAAGCTTTGAAATCTTTGAGGTGTTGAAAGACCTTGGATTTTCGCCTGAGAAAGTAGATCCAAGTAAAACGTGAGAAATCATCAACAAAAATGAGAAAAAACATCGCTTTGCTAATATATGGATGCAAAAGAGGACCCATGAGGTCATTGTGGATCAGATCTAAAGGTGCAGAATCTTGATGAGACTTTCCTTTGACGAATTTCTCTTGAGGGTGTTTTCCGAGAACACATCCCTCACATACTCCCTTGGAGAAATGGATGTCTGGTAGACCATAAACTAATTTGTTCTTGCTAAGTTGTTGCATGTATCTAAAATTCAAATGTCCAAACCTTTCGTGCCATATCCTACTACTTTCATCAGCATGAGTAAGCAGTAAAGCAAAATCAGGTTCAATGAATTCAGAAAATGTATACAATCTAGACTGATGATTTACCTCACCGGTAACAACCCTAGAGTTGGTTTTCATGTCATATATGTCCATGAAATTTGGTGTGAATATGACTTTATTTTCGGTGCCGAAATTCATCATCTGATACACGGAGAGAAGGTTGGCAGAAAGCTTCGGAACATGCAGCACGTTCTCGAAGCTTTTGTTCGTGAGTTCAATCCTTCCTTTGCCGGTGACTTCGACAGAAGAGTTGTTCCCCATCAAAATAGGAGGACCTTTGCATGCATCCAAAGAATAATAGACTGCTTCTGGGGCAGCCATGTGATGTGATTCTCCTGAATCTACGATCCAAGCATCAGGAGAGGAGTTGATTGCAATCAAGGTATCTCTAGAATTGCCTTTCTTGGAATTCGGATCTTCTGGCTTCTTCTTATTTGCACCCTCGAGGATGCGATCTCCAAGGTTGCTTTGCTGAAGTATTTGAGACATCAGATCTATTTTTTTTGCATGCATGCAGATTCTGAATGGAATCCTTTGTGTTAGTATGTGCATTTCTCTCCTTTTATTCCCTTTTCTCCTTTGGATTCGGAGGCATCGGTGAAGGGTTTTATGTACGCTTCCTTCTTCATATGTGCATGAGCTTTCTGCTTATATTTATATTTAGATTTATGATATTTGTGTCTTCCATCATGCACAGTGACTGCATGCACCCTTGGGCATTTGATTGTGCCCATGTTGATGAGCTTGGTTTGCTCTTGTGTCAAGGATTCGATAAAGTCCTCAAGAGAAGGCATCTTCCAAGTGGCTCTAGAGGCGAATTTGACAGTATGGAATGTGGATATGAATATAGATAATTCATGACCAATCTTGGAGAGAATAGTGACAACCATTTGTTTCTCCTCCTTCGATTTATCAACCCTACAATCTTTGAGTTGCGACAGTAAATCCTTGAATTTTGTAAAGAAATCTTGGATATTCTCGAAGCTTTTTGGATCCAATGTGAGCAGCTCCACCTCCAGCATGTGTCCCCTCATCTCATCCTATTTTCCAAAGAACCCTTCCAATATGGTCCAAGCTTCATTAGGAGTCTTACAGGAAGATATATGATAAAGGAGATCGGGAGAAATAAGACTGCAAATTGTTTCGAGTGCCTCATCCATGCGATTTAAGTACTTGGAGTTTTCTATGGCTGATGTCGGCTCTGTATCTATATTCATGGTTAACCTATACAACCCTCTGGATCAGAGATGTATGGCTATTTTCTCCTTCCATGAAAAATAGTTGTAAGGTGTAAGAATGAATTCTTTTTGGAATTCCATCTTTCTGTTGTCTTTAATCTTTTGTACCTGCAAACAATTTTGGTGTAGCTTTTGCTTAGTAGTCTGTCAGATTTGATACCAAGTAAATGTGTTGACCTGCACATAATAGATCTAGCTAAACAATGATACACACATTTGTAGAGAGAATTGGAAAAAGAAGAAGAAGGAGAGAATGAATGGAAAGAATTTCCGTTAACCGTTATGAATAATGAATAATTTACACATGATATACTCTCTATAACTCAATGAGTTCGAATTGAGGTGAACCAAGTCTCCATAGTGGTTGTCTAGAGTGATATGGACACACACCAACAGTTATGAGAGTGAACTTCCACCTATTCTAGTCTCTCAGGCAGTTACAGGAGTGAACTTCCACCTATTTGAGTTAACTAGTCAACTAGTCTTCAGTTAACTTACTGAACAAAAAGTAGTGAGGAGTTAACTCAAGGAATCAAGGCTAATGTGCCACTCTGGTGATGATACCAAGGAAAGTTTGAATTAGCATGGTGATTATCCCAATGTTGCATGGTGATGATCCCAATGCAACATCTAAACTCAACTCAACTAGTCAAACTGAAGTGTGAACTGAAAGAGAATATTCTCCAGGTGGAATATTCTCTCCTAAAATATAGGAGACTGGATAATGAATAATTATGACTAATAAACAAATAAAAACCTTAGGAAAAATAAATCTTGGGTGTGTGTGAAGTAACTCCAACAGGATTCCATGTGTAGTGCAGTAGCTTGTAAAATTATTGTTCACATATTCGCCTCCATTATCTGTTCTTAACCTTTGAATTTGATGTCCAGATTTCTTTTCTACAAGGGCCTTGCAGGCCAAAAAATTGTCAAAAACTTCACTCTTGAGTTTTAATAAGTAAACCCAAGTACGTATGGAAAAGTCATCAATGAAATTTAAGAAATACTTGCACCCAGAAAAAGAAGGAGAAGAAAGTGGACCACACAAATGACTGTGAACAAGCTGCAAAGGAACTGAGGCATGCCAAGAGGCACGTTTGTCAAAACTATCCTGATGATGTTTTCCGAGAACAAAACTGGCACAAACACCATCTCTGCATGAAACAAGAGGAAGACCAGTCACCATCTGTTGATTACATAGTTGTTGCAGTGAGCGATAGTTTAGATGACCAAACTACTCATGCCAAAGTTTGCTCAAGTCATCGCTACGAGAAACAAAAACTGATGAAAACTATGATGACCCAAAGTTGTCAAACTTGTACAACCTGGTAATATCATCAACAATTCTAGTTGCAAGAACATGCTTAGGATATTTTAGATCCTTGATTACAACTTGGTGAGGTGAAAAATTGACTGTTTTACCTTCACCTGAATGAGTGATTTGATATACTGATAGAAGGTTACAAGAAAGACTTGGAACACATAATACATCATTGAAATGACCATTATCTACTTGAACTGTTCCAGATCCTACAATGCTAAGAGATCTATCATCACCAACAAATATTTTCTTGGTGTTACATTCATTTAGAGCAGAAAATATGGCTTTATCCTTAGCCATATGATAAAATGCTCCTGAATCAATAAGCCACTCATCAAAAGAAGAAGTAGTAGTGAATTTGAATTGAAGGAGAAACCACAAGCAAAAAGTGCATGTCCATGAGAAGAAGAAGTAGAATCAATACTGATGTTGTGCTTCTTCATCGCTTCTTCTAAAGCTACCATGTTTTTGAAACATGTGGACTCATCATGACCATCTTTATCACAAAAGTTGCAATGTCTATTAGTATTCTTACTTATATATTTTTCTCCTTTGTCACCAGTAGGAGTTGAAGCTATCTGAGCAAGTTTGGGACTCTTATGTTGTTTGTTGTAGTAGCGAGGATGTTGCTTCTTGGGATACTTCGATTTATCTTTCTGTTGGGCAACTAAGGCTTTGTTGGAGGGACCTGCAGTGTTGATCACTGCAAATTGTACAAGCTTATCTTCCTCTCGAATCAAAGAAGCACAAAAGGACTCAAGACTGGGTTTTTCATAAGCTTCTTCCCCTAGATCCTCTCTCATAGCATAAAAAGTAGATACAAACATAGAATATGCACTACCTATCTTAGAAAGAATAAGATAGATGCAACACTCTTCCTCCATCTTTATCTTACATTCTTCACATAAAATTCTGAGTGTTTTAAACCTAGATAGATAGTCTCCAAGGAAAGAAAAATCATTTGGACTCAATGTCAGTATTTGATTTTCTAATTGTTGTGCTTGAATAATATTGAGTTTACCAAACACAGATTCAATCGTGTCCCAAGATTCTTTGGGGTCATCAATATCTTGAAGGTGGTACCTTAAATCAGGAGAGATGGAAATTCTGATTAGTCCACGTGCTTTGTCATTCCTATTATCCCACTTGGATTTCTTATAACCATCAGTGGGTTCTTTTTCCTTTCCCAAGGTAATCTGGTACAAGCCTTTACTTCTTAATAAATCTTCCATATGAGATTTCCATTGGAAGTAGTTGTTGCTGGTAAGCAAGACAATACTTGTAGAATCCATATTAAATATGCCAATAATGTGGATTTAAAAACTAAAATTGATGATCTGGATGGAAATATCTTGAAAAGTTATGCGTTTTAAAAAAAAACGGCACTGAAAATAGACTTTCGATGTTAGAGTTATGCCCTTTTAAAAAAGGCACAATTGGTAACCAAATGACCATGTGATTGTGTAAGTTGCTTTATGAAGTGACCCAATTTTATAAAGAGAAGTGGGGATCACTTTTACAATGAAGTTACTTTATAACATAAAAGTTGCATGCAAAATAAATAAATCTAAAATAAAATATTAAAGCTACTTATAGTGATTCACTTTTATACTTGAAGTGAAATACACTTTACAATTTTAGCATGAACTTTTTCAAAAAAGGTAACAAAAGAGAGACTTGAACTCAAGACCTCTTACTTAATAAGACAAATTTTAACCAAATGATCTAGAAAAACATATTGTAATTTTTAGAAGGAGGATTGGGGGTGTGGGTGTTGGTGTTGTTGTGGAAGACGACCTTGGAGAGCGCGCTAAAAAAAAAACTCTTTTCACACAAGAAACATATTTCGCTTCTCGATGACAATAAGGGTTAGATCTCGGTTAGCTTACCTAGAAGATGCACCTTTTCCTATATGTTTCAGATTTTCCAAGATCGCACATGGTGCAGGGAAAAGAGAATATGCATATCTAAAAGAGTAGCAACCTGGAAACAAATAAAACAAAACCGAAATAAAAACAAAATATTACTCTGCAAAAATTTAAAAAAATGTGTATTCAAGCTTTATACCTTCAAATCTGACTGTAATGGTCGTATCTCGGGCAAATGAAAACCTTTTTGAGTGAAACAAAAAGTGTTCCTGAATGAAACAAGTGCTCCGGAAGAAGTGGAACTATCCTCTCAGCCCAAAAATGTAGAAATGACAAAAAATGGATATGAGGCAACTCGACTTCACCATCTCGATCTTCAATAGGAGCGGGTCTTCAAACAGTCTCTGATACCATGTTCGACAACATAGGTATTCCAAAAGAGGATGAACACCTTTAGTAACCACTCACATAGCCATATAAAATATCAACACACCGATGTTTTCATGTGGTAAAACCCCTACGGGGAAACATCCACAGCCCCAGCCAACATGACCACTTGGAGCAGTTTATTAATGCATAGAAAACGATTACAGATATATTTTACAAGAGAGTTTCTCACAATCGATCATCGTAAAATGACCCTCCATTCTCTTTAAATAGAGATCATGGACCAATCATGGGTTAAGCCACAGATCAATGGTCGTTAAGATTGAGGATAGTATGAACCGTCGGATCACTCTATGTCGGGAACATATCCCGACCGTCGGATTTCCTAACTACAAATGCATACTAATGCATACTAAAGAAACACTAAGAAATACACTTTTACCTAATGACATATTAGACCAAGTAGATCTTAACTAACTCCTAAGTGTCTAAATATCCTAATAGTTAGTCATTTTGGTCTATTGAAAAGGGATAAGACCTAATGTAATAGTATAAATATGTAAGGGTTGTAATACATAAGTGAGTGAGAATGTAATGTAGCTGAGAGTGAATGAGAGAATGAGAATGTAATGTATGGTTAAGATTAATATGTTATCTTTTTCTGATGATTTTGCGCACATTATAAATGGTATAATGAACTAATGATAAGTGTAATGGTTATGATGAATTCCTCCCATCCCTTCATGATTGTGGAAACCTGGTTCTTGCAGTCCCCATAGATACCTCAGGTAAGACTTCACCTTCTTGCAGGTGATACCAAAAGGGTCGGTATCTTAGGTTTTTGTGGCTGAATTAATGTTGAACCCTGGGTCTGCCCACTATGTGCCAATAAATGGTTCCATTGTTGAGACTGGGATCTGCAACTAAGGGTAATGTGTAGGTTGACTAAGGAGAATATCGAACAATGGTTAGAGGAAAAATAACGTGAGTTTTCTATAAATGAGAATAAGAAACAATGGATTAGTTTGAAACAATGGTTACAGAGGTATGTATTTACATATTTACATGATATTTTCTTTGTTGACGTCTCAAATGTTTTGGTTGAGTATTTATAGAGGTTAGCTAAAAATAATGGAACATTCCACACTATTGTTCTGAGGATTTGGACCCTTGAGTTGATCCGATAAATTAATACTATAAGTAGTTGAATCTTGTGCGCATTTAATTTCTAGATGGATAGTAGATCAGGGGGTTATAGTATTGAGTTTGCTATATATTGTACCCAGTCATGTAGTGTTGCCGAAAGAGAGTTCTTTAAAGGTCCGCGTGGAAGATATTTGAAATCACTATATAATCGGATCAATATGTTGTTGTGTGATAAGGGGGTTATGAATATGGAATCTAATTTCCCTAGAATCTAGGTGCCTTCGTGTGCATAGGAGGCCTGAGGGATTATATATTTTCTAAGATATCTACATAAAAGATCTAGCTAAAAATGAAGCATACACATCATGAAATGGTGTGAAGAGAAGAGATAAATGGAGGAAATAATGAAATAATTTATATTATTTGTATTCCACACTCAATAATGAAACAAATTTTGGGAAGTGAAGTTATGGGCATTTTAAAATCCACAAATTTTCATCATTTTTCTGGAAATGACCACACAATTTTTAAATTTTCATTCAAACTTTATTTGGATCTTCCTCTTTACAATAAGAGAAAATGGATATGTGTAGAAAACTCACGGGTGCATCTACTTCATTAGATACATATAGACCTATACATATTCAACAAAATATTCATTGATATTAAACTTGCACATCTGCAAGGTCTCCTTGAAATGAAGGATATGGTTTCTTAGCAACTGCTTCTGTTCCTTCTTCTTTTTTATGCATTTGTACTTTGACAAGGGGTTTTTCCCATGAGGTTTTCCCTCTTTCTTCAATTTTTTAGTGTTTCATTCTTATATTCATTGTAGAATGGGTACCTAACATGGCCTTGGTTGTTGGGACCCATTCATCATGTACACCCTAATAGTGTTAAAGGGGGTTGTTAGAGATATCACAAACTCACCTAGAATTATTTTCCTAAGTTTGATAATCCAATGTTGAGAGCACTTGAATATTCTCTCTATAGAATATTCCCCTAAAAAATAGGGATTTTCTCTCCAATTTAGAGTAAGTTACACTAATTTACACTTAGTTAGACTTTTTGTAGTTGATCGCGAAGTGGTAGGAAAAGAGGAACTAGAATATTCAGATGATAGCAATGGAAGATCATGGCAATTGAACAAGGGTAGAATTAATTACACGTAGAGGAGAGAGAACATGATTTGATGTGATGGAACAAGGAAATAGCACTGACCAATGGGTCAAGAAATCAGGAGAACCTCCTCTAACATTTGATCCTCAGAAAGAAAGAGAAACTTATAAGAAAGAAAGGAAGGAAACATTAGAAACATAAAGGGTAGCATCAACCTTGCAACATGTGTATGACATGCCACTTGTGTATGATATGCCTCTCGCCTATGACCACTTGATGAAAGAAAGGATAATTGAGAAGGTAAGTACTCTGAAAAGTTTCTTAAAGAGTTGTTTAGAACTAATAAAGGATGAAGCTTTGTTGAATGCACTGTGTGGGATTACCGACTAGTTCATGCAAGATAAAGAAGCACCTAGTGCACAAGGAGAAGTTAAATAGGTACATCTCAAGAAAAGGATGAATATGAAATTTTGACTTAATGCATTTTTCATGACCAAAGCATGCAAAAGAAGAAAGACAGTTGTAATCTGCTAGGTATTTTTCTCTATTGAAAATGGATAATCCCTAATGTAATAGTATAAATATGTAAGGGTTGGAATAGAGAAGTGACTAGAAAAGTAATGTAGTCAAGAGTGAATGAGAGTAAGAATATCTAAGTACGTATTGTATGGGTGGATGTAAGAATGAAGAGAGATAGGAGAACAACAGGGGTATAATGTATGAGCGCAATGTTCATATTTTGTAAGAAATGATTATGAATAATATAAGAAGTCGGCCATTTTGGATGTAGCACATATTGGGTGAACCATGTTAAATCCTAGTGTATCTAAGTTATGATGTGTCTAGTATTCTATTTGTTGTGCATATAATGTATGGTTAATATTAATATGTTATCTTTTCTAATGAGTTTTCACACATGATAAATGTTATAATGAACTAATGATAAGTGCAATGTTTATGATGAATGCCTCTCATCCCTGCATGAATACAAAAAATTGGTTCTTGCAGTCCCCATAGATACCTCAGGTGAGGCTTCACCTATTTGTGGGTGATGCTGAAAGGGACGATATCTTAGGGTTTTGTTGGTGAATTAATGTTGAACCCTGGGTTTTCCCACTGCATGCAAACAAGCCCCAAGTATCATTGGAACCATTTGAAAAAAGGGGCATGGAATTCATAGGCCCAATTGATCCTCCATCAGGGAAAAATAAGCACATATTGGTTTGCACTAACTATCTCACATAATGGGAGTCAAAGCTATGAAAGATGCCACTAAATCTAATGTAGTTGCATTCCTTTAAGAGTGCATATTCTCAAGGTTTGTGTATCTAAGAGAGATAATCAAAGATCAAGGACCTCAATTTACATCCAGACTTATTAAATAAATCATGAAGGAACATAACATCCGCGACATGAAATCAACACCCTACCATCCACAAGAAAATGGACAAGCTGAAGTCACCAACCGAGATCTAGAAAACATCCTAACCAAAAAAAATGAGCATGAACAATAAATATTGGTTGAAGAAACTCATAGAAGTAGCATGGGCATACAACATTGCATGGAAAACTACCATAGGGCTTACTCCCTTTGAGTTAGTCTATGTTAAGAAATCCATGCTCCCTATTGAATTTGAATATCATACATTGAGAACAACACCTGGGTTAGACACGAATTTACCCTCAACACACAAACAAATATTAATTCAATTAAATTCCTTATATTAGTACAATATGCAATCCCTCTTCAACATTGAATTAGTGTAGAAACAAAGAAAACACTGGAATGATAAAAATATTAAGCTTAACAAGTTCAAAGAGGGGGATTGGGATTTGTTTTGTGACTCAAGATTTAAGGACTTCAAGAGAAAAAGGATGACTAATTCGTTAGTACCCTACATTATTGATAAATGTTGTGATAACGGTTCAATGCAAATCAAAACTATTGATGAGGAAAAAATACCCCTACTACTAAATGGATTCAAACTAAAGGTTTACAACAAGCCATTGACAAAAGAAGAGTTCGCAACAATAATGAGGACAAAAAAATTGGATGTGATTAATAGTAGAGATTCTCTCAATCCATCCCAATAAAGAAATATGAAAAAAAGGAGAATAAAAATCCTGGATGAAAAAACTCCCAGAGGCATCTAGGATAGGTCTGCGGGTGAAAACCTCCAATGGAGGCAGTCTCATATATGGGGAATAAATAAATATCTTCATGAAGAAAACCTCTTGAAGGCTTGATGAGGCAGGGAATTGGTGAAAACCAATGATGACACTTCTTCCTTGATAAAAACAAAAGAGAAGAAAGAAAGAGAAGATTTTTTTTTTTTTTATATTACTAATATTTTTTTTTGTAGGTACACAATACACCATTTGCAGTAACCATCTACACAAGGAGAAATCAACAAAAAGCCAACAACCAAAAAATAAAAGAATTAAGAATATTTTTGGCTTAACTACACTTCCCATGACATCTTTGATCATCTCCATTTAATTATCCTTGTTTTTATTCTCATCATTCATCAATACCACTTTCCATACTCAACAAATTACATTTTACATTTTTTTTCAATACAAAATAACCTACAGGACCATCCTACAGGATTCTATAGGATCAACCTATAAGATCATATCTACAAGAAATGGCAAGAATTCAAGAGTCAAAATCAATATCAAGAATTAATTTATCAATATCAACAACACACCAACATTCTCCAATCCTTTCAGCATCATAATCAACAACCGAGCAAGAAAAATCACATTTCTAGAGGATACTATGTATCCTGTAGAAAATATTTAGAATCTATAGGATACTTTGTATCCTGTAGAATGATTACAACATCAATTTCAAAGAGGAAGTCAAGAGGACATGAAAATCATCAAGTAACCAATCACCATTGCAATTACTCCAACCACCTGCAAAAACAAAAATTAATATGCATGCAGAGGTAATCAAGGTATCACAATAATCTCTCCTCTCGACATTTATTTAATCTTCATAGAATTTTATCCATTCTTATTTCAAATGGTATAAACATTTATAAAGTCTAAATATGGTGATGAAAATTAGGACATTGACATCTTGTCAGTGGGAGGTGACCATAATTCATGCCAAGATTCAATTGGCATGTAGATATTAAGTAATTTAGGAACAAGATTGTTTCTATGAGTTGATATCATGAATTAATGAGTAATAAAAACACAAAGTCAACATTTGTGACAAGACAATAGTCCAATCCAAAATTTGGGGGAATAACTTAAAGTTAAAGAGGAATCAGAGTACCATTTCAAAATTTGGAAGGAAGAAGAGGTGGTTCAATCTATCTTAGAGCAAGAATACGAGCTCACAAGCGAGGAAGAAAAGAAAAACACCCAGCCAAAGAATTAAAAGATACTCCATGAACAAAAATTCTATAGGTAGCCATGAAACTCTCTTAGACAAAGAAATATCTCTACAATTGTAAAAATATTCTCATCATTTTCTTCATTTTTCTTCAATCTTTATGGTTTATAGACTTATGGTCATTTTGGGGGGTTTATATGGGTTCTTGAACAAAAGAATCATATCCTTTATAAATCCTATTTTAACAATCACAGTTCTATATAACACAATTTTTAAAATAACCATCTCTCCATGTGTTAAATTCTTCTCATATATTGTCAAAACTCTTATGTTTACAAACCCATGGTCGAATTATTTCAACACTAGAGTTTATGTGAGTCTTTTAAAAACACATCCTATAGAAAAATGACTAACATAGTTCCTGTAGAAATCCATTTATACTGGAATGGTTGTAGAGAAACTATACTAACCTTGAAATTGTTAAGAAAACCCTCAATTTTCCTCTTTTCTTCTAAGTAAACCCTTGATGGAATTATATCCACCATGTTTTCCTAAAATCAAAACTTGATTTTTCATACTCTCTTAGAAAGTGTCTCTACAGGAGACCAGTAACCAATATTTCTCTCCTCTAATTGTTTCCTTCAAATATTCAACTCATCATCCTAGATAAGTTAAACCATCAACATAAATAATGGGATTTGGATTCAAAAGGAGAGAGCCAACAAATCCTTCTAGGGTTTATGACAATCCTAAGATTGTAGAAATCTTTTAGAGATGTAAATGGATGGGACACTTTGAAATATTTAGAGGATATGATAATGAGGTATCCATAGAGTTTTCTCAAAATTTCCATAATATAAAAGAACAAGAATATGTGAACACAACAAGGGGATTGGTAATGAGAATTAATGAATCCTCCATCAATGAGGTATCTAGTTTTCCCTTAGGCCTCCATTGGGATAAATAAGAGAGGAAAGAATCCATTAATTCCAATAAGGTTGCAATACCCCTAGGTTGAACCTCATTTGTACATATAAATGTAAATGTTTTATAGTTTGGCGAGCCAGGTTGTTATAGTCCAGAAGGATTATGTGGTTATTAGGCCGAGGAGCCTAGATGCTAAAGGCCAATGAGCCTATTTTTGTAATATGTAAACACTCATATTATTAATAAAGTACATCACTATTACAGACCAACCCACAAATGAGTATGGGGGGACAAACTCCACTAGAGAATGAAAGGGGGCTAAGATTCTAGGAAGGAGCTGAGCAGTGGGAATTAATCTAGTGGAATATTATATTAGTATTCCTTAAAGATAAAGTAATGGATATGAATATATCTTAAGTTATAAAGTAGGGACAAGGGATTCCCTCACATGCATATATATATATATATATATATATATATATATATATATATATATATATATATATGGGGGCATAGTGTGAAAGGGGGATTATTCCTTCACAGAGGAAGTTGTGAGTCGTACTCGATAGTACTGTACTATAACAAGGAAGTTGTATTTTTAATGGTTAACTCGAGATATAGATTGAATAAGAGGGTTGTCAAGCCCATGATTATTCTCTCCAGGTGAGAGAACTACTGGGAATTGATTTCCCAAGGTTCCAAATTGTAGCTACAGGTCTCTCAGACTTCATGGTTGGGTTTTTGTTGAATCCTTGGAAGGAATTTGGAAACCGAAGGATTGTTGAGCATAGAAGGGGCACACTTCCTAGGGTGGGACATGCATATGGGGAATGAGATACTGTAGGAAGTCAGTTTGAGTTGGAACACGTGTATGAGTTTGTATGTTGTTAAAGAGACCTTATCTTGGTTAGAAACCCTTTAACTAGGTGGAATATATCCCCAACTCATGGTTGAACCACTGTTGAGAGTTATGCACAATGCGTTCTAAGGCTAGGAGGAACATGGAATGTATCCATGCAGTTGGTGTTTATTTCTTGAGATAAGTGCCATTTATGTGCTTATTTCAATTATTGTGTGTGTGCAATTATGATTTTATGTCATGGAATATTTGTTGTTAAATTCTATATATATTAATTGTTATTGTTGCATGCATGTTGGTATTATTTTCTCTTAACTCTGTTCATATGAAAAATGTATTATTTAATTTAATGGTATTAGAATTTGTAATCCCGCGTGGCATGCCCTAGCTCTGGGCTAGGAATGTTACAAGACCATTTTTTTTGAGTCCTTGGTAATAGGGATGTTACAAATTGGTATCAAAGATGACGATATGAGAGAATTTTGCATGGCATGGCCCAACCTCGGTGGTTGGGTACGTTACAAAGTGGTATCAGAGCCCAACTTTCAACACTGAGCCTACATGGACCATTTAGAAGAGTGAATAAGTCAAATTATAGAGTTTGCAAGAGAATTGTTTCAAAATATGTTAGGAAGAGTTTCTTTGAAAATTATTTGACAAAAATGTTTAAGGTGCTTCCATGGTGAAATCAGGAGTAGTCGAGTGAAATTGGGCCAAAGCCCCAATTTTTGTTGTTAAAATTCCTGGGGAATTTGGGAAATTTGGTCCAAGGATGAGTTTTTCCTGATTCTAATATCTGTTTGAGAAAATTCAGACATGTAGTTGGTTTAATTTGAAGTCAACTTAATGCTATGGTTGACCGAGTGAAATTGGTTAAATAAATTTCCCAATTCATGAAGGAATTGAAGAAACTTTCATGCCAGAAAGGTCGACCGACTATGCACCCAAATAATTGGTGTCTCTAGATGTTTAATTTGTGTTTAGTGGAGTGAAATTGAATAAATTTAATGGTTTCATAGTGACCATGATGAAATGGAATGAAATTGGGAAAAAAGCCCCAATTTCCTGTGCTAAATAATGGAAAATTCAAAGTGAAAGAGTCGAATTTGAAAGTATCACACACACACACACACACACACACACAAACACACATATATATAGGGCTTGAATTGGTTTTATTAAGATTAGTCACAGAGCTCTAATTACAACCTAAGAAGGAATTGCATTTTTGGGCAAATTTGAGCATTTTTGGAATTTTGGAAAATAGGCGAAATTGGAAAATTTTCAGTATTTTTTATGTACGTTGACATGGCGGGGGGGGGTTAACATGTTCACTAACATTGAATAAGGTGATGTATACTTCCATGGTGACAAGTACACAGAGGTAGGGATATGAAAATAATCTAATTGTTGGATTTATGTTTTTATGAGCCCGCAAGCCCGCAAAGATAGAAAAAGTGGCTAAGTGTTGAGACTTATGATGATTCTGTGAGTCCAATGAAGTGGAAATAATGGTTAAGTGTTGAGAATTATTATGAGCCCATGATTCGTGAGTCCACGAGTCCGAGGAAGTGGAAAAATGGTAAAGTGTTGAGACTTTTCAGATGGACTTATGAAAGAAAAGTTAGAAGATCATGAGTCTATGAGTTTGTGAGTCCGGAAGTACGAAAAAGTGAAAAAATGGTTAAGTGCTGAGACTTATGATGATTTTGAGTCTGCAAAGATGGAAACAATGGCTAAGTGTTGAGACTTATGATGAGTCTTTGAGTCTACAAGTCCAAAGAAGTGGAAAAATGATTAAGTGTTGAGACTTTTTGGATGGACTTATGAAAGAAACATTATAATACCATGAGTTTGTGAGTTTCCGAGTCCACAATTCCGAAGAAGTTGAAAATTGGTACTTATATTGAGTCCCTGAATCTGCGAGTTCACAACTCTAAAGAAGTGGAAAAATGGTTAATTTTTTAGACTTTTTGGATGAACTTATGAAAGGAAGGTTACACGACTGTGAGTCTGTGAATCCACGAGTCTGAAGAAGTGGAGAAAAGGTTAAGTATGAAAACTCTTCAGATGGACTTATGAAAGGGAGAGTTATAATTTCGTGACACCGTGAGTATGCGAGTCCACATAGATGAAAATAATATAAGTATTGAGACTTTTCGGGAAGACTTATGAAAGGAATAAGAAAGCACTCATGAGTCTGCAAGTCCATGAGTCTGCGAGTCTAAGAGTCTACAAGTCTTCTTAGATGAAAAATAATCTAAGTGTAGGAGTTATGTTTCCATGAGTCTGCAAGTCTGCAAAGTTGAAAATGTTGAAGTATGGGAACTCTTCGGACGGACTTATGAAAGGGAGAGTTATGCTTCCATTAGTCTACGAGTCCATAAGTTTACATAGATGAAAATAATCTAAGTATTGAGAATTTTTGGGCATATTCATGAAATAAATAATTTTTATACATTATTGGAATAGAATCATATGAAATTTTATGTCATTGTAAATTATTAAGCCTAACACATTTTGTTGGTTGCACATTTTGTGGAGTTAACAACATTTATATCAAAACAGGATCACCACAAAGTTCAAAATGATGGAAGATGCACAAGGGGCTTCCAACCATGAAGATGATATCAGAGGTATGTATGTTAATATGGGTAATGAAGGTATGAATTCAAATGGAGATGGACAAGGTAAGGGATATAGCATGAATTTGATAGAGACTATAAAAATTCTACAAGAGGATGCCCAAAGTTATAAAGATGATAATGAGAGGCTTATGAAAGACAAGATGTAGCAGGAATACTTCAACATCAATTTAATTCAAAGCTTGGATATAATATAGAAAAATATGGGTAAGGATACTAAGTCAAGCAGATTAGGGAGTCACAGGTCTCATGATGAGAGGGGAACACCAAGAACTATTGGTGGAAATCACCATCATTCTCCAAGGAATTCAACTATGAGAGCACGCAAAAGTTCAAGTCCATCCCCTATTAGGAAGCATAATAAAAGGTTTGGGGTGGATGTGTTACAAGGGGAAATGAACAAAACCAATCCTCCTACATTTTATGGTGAGCACAAGAAGGATGAGGATGCAGAGACATGGCTGCTAGGGATGAGGAATTATTTCCAATTGCATAACTACTCTTCACAAGAAGAAGAAAGAATTGTCATTTATCATCTCAAGGGAAAATCATCAATGTGGTGGGATCAATTTGTGTAGTTACAACACATTGATGAGAAGAAGGTCACTTGGATGGAATTCAAGATTAATTTCCAAAATAAATACTTGACTAAATGATACAATGATAAGAAAATTAAAGAGTTCTTTGAACTCGAGCTTGGGAATATGACCATAGATGAATATGAAAGGAGGTTTTTAGAGTTGTTGAAGTATGTTTCTTTCATCAAGGACAATCAACTTAATATTTCGAGGTATTTGAGTGGTATGCCATAATTTATCAGTATTAAGATACAGTATGATGATCCAAAGACACTAGATGAAACTTTAAGAAGGGATAAATTCCTTTATGATCAGTTTAAAGGAAGAGAAACTTACCAAAAATCTTGGGAAGACAAAAAGAAAATAAATATGGGACAGAGGAAGAAGGGAAGTAATACACCATTCCTCATAAATATTACTCATGGAAAAATATCTTCTAAAGAACCCAGAATGAATGGGCAAAGACAAAGGAAACCACCTATCTAATGTTGGGGTTGTAAGGGAGATCACATGTACTGGGATTTCCCTCACAGAGGTGAAAAAGTGAGGATTGTTCACAATGTACATCAAGCTGATACAATGGGGGACATGGGAAGAAATGTACCTAGGATATACGCAACCTTGGATAACAAGAAATCTAAGTTCCAATCACATATGGTTGAAGTAAAAGGTAATATTAACAACCAACCCATTGCTATACTAATTGATTCAAGAGATAGTCACAATTATCTATATCCTAAGATAGTGGAAATATTTCATTTTCCAAGAAGAAATCTTGGAGCATCTTGGTTAGTGCAGTTGGCCACATGAGCTAAAAGGTAAATTACTAAGATGGTTAAGGCATGCCCAATGGACATGAATGGGTTGAGCACCAAGACAGATTTGAGCATCATACCTTTAGGTTCCTATGACTTCCTAATTGGTATGGATTGGTTGGACCAACATCATGTTATCCTAGACTATTATAATAAGGAATTTACTTGCTTAGATTAGAAAGGGAATTTAAGGACAATACAAGGAATTCTTAGGGAAGTAACCCTTAGAGAAATTTCAGCCTTGCAGCTGAAGAAGAGTCACAAGAAAGGGTGTCAAATATTTTCAGCACATATGGAAGAGACAACTAAAGATAAAGTACCAAATATTGAATATTATGTAGTCCTAAAAGAGTTTGAAGATGTATTTAAGGAAATACCAGGATTTCTACCCAAGAGAGATATTGACTTCTCCATCGTTCAGGTGCCAGGAGTAACTCTAGTATCTAAGACTCCTTACAAGATGAGTACACCAAAGATAAATGAATTGCAAATGCAACTGGAAGAACTTATAAAAAATGGGTATTTATGCCCAAGTGTGTCACCTTGGGATTCCTCGATATTATTTGTGAAGAAAAAGGATGGAACTTTGAGACTTTGCATAGATTTTAGGAAGTTAAACAAGGTAATTGTGAAGAACAAGCATCCTTTTCCTATGATAGATGACCTCTTTGACAATCTCAAAGATGAAAAAATATTCTCCAAGATTGATCTTAGGATGCTATCATCGGGTAATAATTAGAGAAGAATACATCAACAAGACTTCTTTCAGAACAAGGTATGGCCATTATGAGTTCACAGTGATGCCATTTGGGTTTTCAAATGCACTAGTTGTCTTCATGTGTCTCATGAATGCTATATTCAGGAATTACTTGGATAAGTTCGTCATTGTCTTCTTGGATGATATTTTGATATATTCTAAGTCCTAAGAAGAGAATGAACAACACTTAAGAATGGTGTTATAGGTATTGAGGGAGCATCAGTTGTATGCCAAATTGAGGAAGTGCTCATTCTACCAGAAGCAAATTCATTATTTGGGGCATATCATTTCAGAGGAAGGGATAACAGTGGATCCAAAAAAGATAAGGTCCATTGAAGGATGGACAACACCAACGAATGTCTCATAGGTGAGGTCATTCATGGTCCTTGCAGGTTACTATAGGATATTTATTGAAGGATTTTCAAATATTGGACACTCAATCACTTCCTCACAAAAGAAAGGTGTGAATTTTGAGTGGACATTGGATTGTGAAAGGAGTTTCCAACAATTGAAGCAATTATTAATAAGTGCTCCAATACTAAGGACTGTTGATCCAAATGAAAATTTCATTGTATGAACTGATGCATGTAAAGAAGGATTGGGTGGAGTCCTTAGCTAGAATGGATATGTGGTGTGCTATGAATCAAGGAAGTTGAAGGAGCATGAAAGGAACTATGCTACTCATGATTTGGAGTTGGCAGCCATAGTGCATGACTTGAATATGTGGAGGAAATATATCATGGGGAAAATATTTGAGTTGAGAACGAACCATAATGGTCTAAAATACTTGTTTGGACAATCAACTCTAAATGACAAGAAAAGCAGGTGGTTAGATTCCCTCAATAGATATGACTTTGATATAAAACATATCAAAGGTAAAGAGAACAAGGTGGTTGATGCACTTAGTAGGAGGTTGTATGAGATTCATGCTACAACCATTAGCATGTGCCAATCATATTTGAAAGACAAAATTTTAGAAGTTGCAAAATAAGATTTGCAGTATATGGAAAAAAGGACAAATTTACAGCAAAGTATTTTGCAATAGAAAGGTGAAAAAATACAAGTTGGAAAAGGGTGGCATTATCATGTATAAGGGAAGAATTTATGTGCCAAATTCTCAAGAATTGAAAAAACTGGTTTAAAAAAAAATGCATAATGTGCCTTATGTTGAACACCCAGGCTACCAAAAAACTATTACAGCTATCAAGAGCCAATACTATTGGCCGAGGATGAAGAAAGAGGTTGTTGATTTTATTTCCAAGTGTTTGGAATTTCAAAAAGTGAAGGTTGAGAAAATAAACCTAGCTGGTTTGCTACAACCATTACACATTCATGAGTGGAAGTGGGAAGTTGTAACAATGGGTTTCATCACTAAGCTTCCTAAAACAACCAAGCAACATGATTCCATCATGGTGGTGGTGGACAAGATTACTAAAGTTGCCCACTTTATTCCAATAAAGATGTTGGCCCTTGGTTATGGAAATAAATGAAGAACAAGGAAGAAAAGGCAAAATGCGAACTGCACAGAAGACAAAGTAATTGTTACTGGGTCGAAGTGAGAAAAAGAGAAGAAAAGGTGGAGTGAAGTGTGAGAAAGAAATCTGTTGGACAAGGAAATCGAGGATGACAGATCAAGAAGAAAGAAGGATCATGGACAACTCAAAAAGAAGAAAAATCCACCATTAGATGCTTTGGAGAACCACGTGAGAAGGAAGGAAATCCAGGTTGGCGAAGCCTTGAAAATGCGGGTCAAGTTGACCTAGGGTTTTAGACACCTAGGGTTTTGGTATCTAGGGTTTTGACACCTAGGTTTCGGTCTAAGGATGTTGGTGAGATATTGTAATGTATAAATAAGAACCTACATGAAGGAAGGAGGTTCGATCTAGTAGTTTTCGTTGTTGTTACTATTTTTATTGTGTGATTGAGTGAGTAATATCAAGTGAGAGAGAAGTGTTGAGTAAGAGAGCCTTCTATATTGTAAGATCTTCAGCTGGGTGTGAAGAGCTGAAGATCAGTCCTACAGCTGGGTGCACAGGAAGGGGAGAGATAGAGAGAAGAAGAAAGAAGATCTACTAGCTAAGAGCGTAGACAAGAACTGTATGCTTCATCTTAATACATTATAAAGAACAGTTCTATGGACATAGCCATAGAGAGAGGGTGAACCACGTATTTTTGTGTTATGTGTGATTGATGCTCTGTTCCTGTCATTTGATACACTGTTATTGCATTACTGTGGTAGATAGGATAAGATGTGTGGAATAGATCTAAGATGATGAGTGATATATGCATGTTGTATTGTTCTAGTGTTGGATCCACTTGATCATTCCCTTGGTTGTAGACATCTTTGTCCTGCAAATCCCCCATAGCTTCTTCGAGTGAGACTACATCTACTTCGCAGGTGTAGCCAAAAGGGCCAGTAGTTAGGGCTTGTTGGTGAGCTCTTGGAGCTGAACCCTGGGTGTACCCCTGTGCCAAAAAATGGTTCCGTTTCCGAGACAAGAACCTTATTGATGGAATGTCAAGGTGGTTCCCATCAAAGACAAAGATTCATAAGTGGATAGAGGATCAAGAGAAGGACTTCGCTGAAGCCCAGAACAAGAACCCTAATCTTAGTACAAAGGATTGGTTGGAGAGATATATCTTTATTGATATACACGATATTTTCTTTGGAGGAATCCATCAGGATCTATATGAGTGGTTAGCTAGGTTAGAAAATACCCAGTTTGAGATCAGAT
This sequence comes from Picea engelmannii, assembly GCA_009831015.1. Lineage (NCBI taxonomy): Eukaryota > Viridiplantae > Streptophyta > Pinopsida > Pinales > Pinaceae > Picea > Picea engelmannii. The sequence goes on along the minus strand of ML778660.1, from coordinate 911,998 downwards.
CTAGAACTCCTATGGTTTGGAATTCGGTGTTGATCAAGAAGGTCAAGAGAGTTGATAATGTTGTATCATGAGAAGTAGATCATTGGTTTGATAGCACCATTGGAGTGTACATCATAGAGTTTGTTGTTGACAGAGTAGAGTCATATAGACAAGTTGAGAGATATTTCTTCGAGGGGCCTAGAGGAAAATTTTTACATTTTATGAATTTGAGAATCAAGATGTTATTGCATGAGAATAACATCTTGAAGATACAATAGATTGGTCAGATTTGAAAAAGATAATGTTCAGGAATTCGGACAGTGACAGCGACACAAAGGATGGACATACACATAGTGGAAAAGCATTCAGAGAAGTTCATATTGCGAACTTATTCATGCAGAACTACAGGGACAAGGGATTCTATAGTGGAGAAGAGGCAGATCTGACAGATGAGGAGCATTCAGAACCTATTGGGATAGAGGAATGGAAAGATGAAGAGCTTCTCCAAGATGAGCCAAAGACTTCAGGAACTACGCAAACGATTGAAGTAAGTACTATTGTCCCTCCTATTGATTCAGGATCACTAAGAAATCAGAATAGTCAGAGTCACCAGAGTCCTCAAAGTACTATTACTAGCAGTCCAGCGTATACTCAGACAAGAAACCTAGGAAACTCTATGGCAAATGAGATGAGAATCCCTGTCTTTAGGGGAGTTGGGTCTGAAGACCCTGATCAACATTGGTTCCTATGTTAAGTTGTATGGAATATTAAGAATGTCATCAATGAGGCTTTAAAAGAACCTAGTTTACCACTACCCTAAGGGACCGCGCACTAAGCTAGTACATGAAGCTTGTCTAAGGACTTGCACAGCCTAAAATGCTGAATGAGATCAAGAATGCATTGATTGCAGAGTTCAAGAAACCCAAATCGGAATCATAATGTATTACAAAGATTAAAGAGATCAGAGATTCAATAGATTTAAGACCTTAATAGGCCGAATGAATTTTCAGATCCTAGATGAACAAAACAAAGAATTGTTCATTGCTAATCTCTTACCACACATCAGAGTTCCTCTAGTGCAACAAAAGATTGCTTTGCAGGTTGAGCCATTGGAGATTTCCATGAAGATAGAATCAACCCCTATGGGAGAATCTAGCTTAGGTATGAGTCAAATCTTGAGTCAGCTAACTAGTTTGTCTCTGCAGGTCGAAGATATGAAAAAAGATAAGGGAAAAGATAAAAGAGAATACATTTGGTGTGTCAGATGTAGATCAGAAGGCAATGACAAGGAACACTTCCCCCTATTCAATGAATACTTGGCCTCTAGAGCTCCGAGCCCTTTGAAGCAAGTCACCTTACCCTGGTGCGAGGTGTGCCGAAATAGACATCGCCCTGGTGAGTGATATTACATGCAAAAGTATGTTCATACTCCTACAAACTTGTATTGCATGTCCTGCAAGTTCATGGGACATGATGATAGATATTGTAGGGTTTACAATCTCATGCATGAAATTTCAAGAGATGTATAAAAAATTCAAGGCGAAGTACAACAAGAAGGAAACACTACGCAGTATAACTCCCCTGGGAGAGGAAAATTCAATCCTCACGGTGGATTCAGAGCAGGAGGACGAGAAGAAGGTATGGGTCAAGGCTGAGGGAATATAATCTATTATAACTGCGCACAGCCAAGACACCTAGCAAGGGACTGTCAGAACCCTTTCACCACTCGCAGCTATTGCAAGTCCTTTGAGCATATTATCGAGGAATGTCCACTATTGTTGTCTAAGTTTTAGGAAAGACGAGGACCTCAACAGAACCTGCAAGTACAAATGATATACACTAAACCTCACAGAGAAGACCCCAGAGTCATTGTTATCACTAGAGGAGACGTTGTTATAGGAGAAGATATACTGATCCAAGGAAAGACTACATACGACTCGGGAATCAGGAAAGCTGCAGAGAATACCCAAACCTTTGATGCAAAGAAAGAAAGACAAATATTTGAGGAGGTAAGAATAGATTTCAAAGAACGTCAAGGATATACATCAAAGACACAACCAGAAGTAAGGGAATATGGAATGCCTCAGGAATTTGATCAGTCTGCTTCACCGAGAGAAGGAAAAGAGGTAAGAAATATCATGGAATTTCTATATAACTGTATTAAGTTGATTCAGGATGAGAGTGTTGTACAAGAGCTGCAAAGTTTAATCAAATGGTATGAGATAGGAAAGATAGACCCCTTACTGAATAGGGAAGAACACCAAATCACCAAGAAGAGAAGGAAAAATAAGGAATTAAACTTGAATGCTCAAATGGGAGAATATGATATAGACTATGTGGTCCTCAACTTAGGGTTAGAGGTCAATTTCATGATGAAGCGAACTTGGGCACTGATGGGAAAAACGAAGTTGATCTATTCTCCTATCAGGCTCAGGATGGCTAATCAATAAGCTGTCATCCCCTTTGGATGATTGGAACATGTCCTTGTGGACATCGACAAAGTAAGAACGTTTGCATATTTTGAGGTAACTAAGATAGTTGATGACAACTATCCTTACTCTATGCTATTAGGAATTGACTGGGATTTCAATAACTCCATTGTGGTTGATTTAAATAAAAGACGTATGACTTTCAAAAGATATGGCCTTAGGGTCATTGCACCTTTAGATCTAGATGAAGGTCATCAATACACAACACCTATCATAGAAGAAGACCATGCATATGAACTGGAAAACATATACAAATTAACAGGCAAACAACAGGATTACATTAATCCTACGGCTGATGGAAACCTAAGCTGGAGAAGTGACAATGCATGTTCATCAGACTCAGAAGAAGCACTGGAGAATTGGTAGAATAATATGTACGAAGTATCTAAAAAAAGATGTGCTAGATTAACCAGAGAAGTTCGCAGGATCGACACAACAATAAGTAACTTACCCACTTTTGATGGTCAAAATCCTTTAGAAACCTTCATGTTGGACTTTGAAGAAAGTGTACCAATGAAACAAATATTGTTGGCAATGGATGAGGCCCTGAAAGCAACCCCAACAAGATGGTTGGGGACACACAAAAACAACATTGCAGACTGGGTACAATGTTGTACCTTGATGACAACGCGGTTCTTAGCACAAGTAGAAGGCTTCAAAGTTTGATACACAGGTCAAAGCTCCCCAAAGGACCATGTGCGAGGTTGCGAAGAATCCTAGAGAAACAATCCTCGAGAGAAGTGGGTGCACAAATTCATTAACACGTTGGACACAACATCTATCAACTGGTACCTTCAAGCAGAGATGCACCTCATCACTATAGACTGGGAATGTATGACTCAAAATTTTGTAACCACCTTCTTATTTGAAAGTCAATATCCTTCAGTAGATAAAGCATTGGAGATTGTAAGACAGAAAATCTTCGAGGAGGCATCTAACCTCCCTTTGGATCAAGAAGAAGACGAATGGACTACACCTCTCCAGAAACTTCAAGGTTGTTACAACATCAATGTTGATGAAGACGATGATCCAAGGAAGGTGAACATCACCAAAACATAAGGCCAAGGAGATGTGGAAGGACCAGGAGTTAAGTTACCATTCATTGGATAGCCAATCAAGATTAAAAAGTTAAATATTGGAACAGAACAAACATCGAATCTTGCAAACGTTGGAGATTATTGGGATGTTGCCACCATTGACAAGATTACAGAGTTACTACATGAATATCAGGACTTGTTTCCATCCATGTTCACTGATATGAAGGGAATTAAAGGACTTATGGGAGAGATGAGGTCCCTTTGAAACCAGATGCAAGACCAGTAAAACAAAGACCCTACAAATTGAACCCTAAATACAAAGAGAAAGTAAAGATTGAGCTCAAAAGAATGATGGAAGCTAGGATTATAGAACCTATGGAAGAGTCAGAGTAGATTATCCCTATGGTGGTGCAAGACAAGAAGATAGGAGAGATATGGATCTACGTAGATCTTAGGAATATGAATGATGTATGTTTACATGACCCCTTCCCTACGCCATTCACTAACGAAGTGTTAGATAATGTGGGAGGCCAGGAAGGATATTCTTTTACAAATGGATTTTCATGATACCATCAGTTCCAGATTGCCAAGGAAGATCGCCATAAGACCAAATTTGCAACAGAATGGGAGTCCTATCAGTATACAATGATTCCATTTGGATTGAAGAATTCCCTAGCCATCTTTTCCAGGGTGGTGGTCGAAGCATTCAAGGAGTTTTCCCATAAATTCCTAGAAGCATATTTTGATGATTGGACTATTTTTATTAAATGTCTAAGGCTAATGTTGGATAAATGCAGGCAATGTCAAATTTCCCTGAATCTGAAGAAATGTATCTTATTCTCACCATTTGGAGTGTTGTTAGGTCATATTGTATGCAAGCAGGGATTGCTGGTCGATCAATCTAAAATTGCCATTATAGTTGATATACCACCCCCTACTTCAGTCAAACAACTGCGCACTGCGCTGGGAAATATTGGGTATTATAGGAAGTTTATTAAAGGATATGCCCAGATTACAGAACCCATGGAGAATATTTTGAAGAAAGATTGTCAGTTTAGTTTTACAGAAGAGTGCCAACAGAGCTTTGACACACTGAAATAGAAAATGGTTACTGCGCCTATTTTGTTTTTTCCAGATTGGAGCAAGGAGTTTCATGTGCATGTCGATGCATCTTCTATTGCCTTAGGAGTAGTGTTAGCAAAACCTAGAAAAGGATATATTGACCATCCATTAGCCTTTTCCAGTAGGAAGCTATCAACTACTGAGATCAATTACACCACCACTGAGCGAGAAGGGTTAGCCATGGTGTATGCACTGCAAAAATTCCGCCACTACTTGTTGGGAGGACACTTTAAAATTTTTACTGATCACTCCATGCTAAAATACCTAGTCAACAAGCCAGTGTTGGGGGGGAGAATATGCATATGGCTTCTACTATTTCAGGAATATGACTTTGAAATCATAGTAAAACCAGGCAGAATGAACAAAGGTCCTGACCACTTCTCGAGGTTGGAACATGGAGAAGAGCCCACTATCTTGGAGGATGCACTATCAGATGCATATCTATTGTCCATTAGAAATATTGATGACCACTTTGAGAGATATTCCAGTTCCTGTCAAAAGGAATGCAACCTAGTGAGCATACAATTCCTCAGAAGAAACAATTAGTAGTGCGCGCTGCAGACTTTTCACTAATAGTTGGACAACTATACAAGATGAGACCTGATGAGATAATGAGATAATGAGAATATGTGTTATGGAGGCAGAGCGACTGTTGATCCTCGCAGAAGCTCATGAAGGCATCGCAGGAGGACATTACGCAGGAAAATCAACTGCGCAGAAGGTTCTTAGAACTGGTCTTTGGTGTCCTACCTTACACAGTGATGCTAAAGATTATTCCAGAGTCTGCGATGTATGCCAAAGAGTTGGGAAACCATCCAAAAGAGATGAAATTCAATTAGCACCAAAAATGACCTTACAATCATTTTCGAAATGGGCCATTAACTTCGTAGGACCTATAAACCCACCAGGAAAGTGCACAGGAGCAAGGCACATAATTACAGCAATAGAGTACTTGACCAAATGAGCCTAAGCAAGAGAAGTTAAGGATTGTAGTGAAACTACAGTTGTGCACTTCATATTTGATGACATCATAACCATGTTTGGACGCCCAAAGATCCTTATTAGTGATCAAGGCACACATTTCATAAATAAAACAATTGAAGCCCTGACCAAGGAATTTGCAGTCCATCATCAGAATAACATGCCTTACCATCCACAAGAAAATGGGACAATGGAAGCATTAAATAAGATCTTGGAGACAATGGTGACAAAGATTTGCAGTGTGAATAGGGATGACTGGGATTTAAGAGTACCAACAGTACTATGGGCCTACAGAGCCACTTGCAAGAAGCTAATAATACAGATCCCTTTTAAGTTGGTGTATGGTCTTGAAGCCATTATCCCAATGGAATACCTAGTACTAAGATTAAGAATTGTTGCCTTTACAGATATGGGTGACACTGGTGTTGTTCAAAAGAGGCTTTCACAGTTGGTCGAATTGGAAAAAGACAAATTTTTTGTAGGATTTCATCAGCAGGTACAGAAGGAAAGAGAGAAGGCCTACCATGATAGGCACATCAAGAAGAAGTCTTTTAGACAAGGTGATCTAATACTGGTATATGAAAGTAATTTCATCAAGCATCCTGTGAAGCTCATAACGCATTGGCTCGGGCTATATGAGGTCTCTTATGTTACAGAAGGAGGAGTTGCACAGTTGAATACTTTAACGGGAGAATGGAAGGAAGGATTAGTGAATGGGAGCTGTCTGAAGTTGTACTATGACAACCAGTTGCCTCGCAGCTCTAAGTAAAATCATAAGGAAAAGGGTCTATGTACTAGGTGCAGTTGAAAATGGGTACCAGACACAAAAAAGACAGTTTGCATAGGGAAGGAGAGGAGGAATGGAGAAGAAATAAAATGTAGCACTGCGCAGCCTGAAGTCGAAGTAAAATAGAAAGTTCATTTCTGAAGTTCCTTGAGACGAGTCATAGGTGAGTGTTGGGGTTCTATTGGCCCTTGGTTATGGAAATAAGCAAAGAACAAGGAAGAAAAGGAAAAATTTGAACTGCATAGAAGACACAATAACTGTTATTGGGTCGAAGTGAGAAAAAGAGAAGAAAAGGTGGAGCAAAGTCCAAGAAAGAAATTCATTCGATGAGAAAATCAAGGATGACAAATCAACAAGAAAGAAGGATCGTGGACAACTCAGAAAGAAGAAAAATCCACCATTATATGCTTTGGAGAACCGCATGAGAAGGAAGGAAATCCAGGCTGGCGAAGCCATGAAAACACAGGTCAAGTTGAGCTAGGGTTTTGGTATCTAGGGTTTTGACACCTAGGTTTTGGCCTAAGTATGTCGTTGAGATATTGTAATGTATAAATAAGAACCTACATGAAAGAAGAGGTTTGATCTAGTAGTTTTCATTGTTGTTACTATTGATATTGTGTGATTGAGTGAGTAATATCGAGTGAGAGAGAAGTGATGAGTAAGAGAGCCTTTTGTATTATAAGATCTTCAGCTAGGTGCGAAGATCAGTCCTGTAGCTGGGTGCATAGGAAGGGGAGAGATAGAGAGAAGAAGAAATAAGATCTGCTAGCTAAGAGCGTAGACAAGAACTGTATGCTTCATCTTAATACATTATAAAGCACAGTTTTGTGGACGTAGACCTAGAGAGAGGGTGAACCACGTATACTTTGTGTTATGTGTGATTGATGTTTTGTTCTTGTCATTTGATACACTGTTATTTCATTATTGTGGTATATCTGATAAGATGTGTGGAATAGATCTAAGCTGCTAAGTGATATATGCATGTTGTATTGTTCTAGTGTTGGATCCACTTGATCATTCCCTTGGTTGTAGACATCTCTGTCCTGCAACCCCCCCATAGTTGCTTCGAATGAGACTGCATCTGCTTTTCAGGTGTAGCCGAAAGGGCCAGTAGTTAGGGATTGTTGGTGCTCTCTTGGAGATGAACCCTGGGTCTTCCCCTATGCTAACAAAATCTCACTCACATTCCAATCAACATTGTTGTTATTTATATGAGGGAAATTGCTCGACTGCATGGTATACCGAAGACCATTTTGACTGACAGAGACCCAAAATTTACCTCAAATTTTTGGAAAGTATTATTCAAAGGATTTGGAACCAATATGAACCTCAGCATGATGTATCATCCAGAGTCGGAAGGGAAAATAGAGAGAGTAAATCAAGTTATTGAATATATGTTGAGCATGTATGTGATGGATAAACCATCCAAATGGGAGGATTACTTGCATTTGGTGGAATTTTCTTATGATGGGTATCAAGTATCCTTAAATATGAGCCCATTTGAATCCCTATATGATATAAAGTACAACACATCGATAAGTTGGGACAACCCAACAGACAAAGTAGTGGTTGGGATAGAATTACTTAGGGAAATGGAAGAGAAAAGGATGAAGATAAAATAGAATTTAAAGGCTACCTAGGATGGGAAGAAAATATATGTTGATAGAGACAGAACCCAAAGAGAATTTAAAGTGGGTGACCATGTGTTCTTAAAAGTAAAGGCCAAGAGAAGTTCCTTGAAATTGGGAAACTTTTCAAAGTTGGTAGCTCGTTATTGTGGGCCATTTTAAATCCCATAAAGGATTGAGCCTATATCATACATGATTTATTTACTTGCATCAATATGTATTCATAACTTATTCCATGTATAATTGCTTAAAAATTATGTACCTAATGCTAATCATGTCATTGATTGTAATGTGATTCAGGTGGAGAAAGAAGGTGACTTTCAAGTGTATCTAGTGTGAATATTGGATCAAAAGATCAAACAACTCTGGAATCAAGCCATAGAGCTAGTAAAGGTCCAATGTACCTGGTATGGTCCTGAGGATGCAAATTGGGAGCATGAAGAGGCCATGCAGGCAGAGTATCCACATATTGTTTAAAAATATTAAAGTTTTGATTGTATATGTGTATATACTCCAATGAAGACAATGCATAAATAAGGGGGAGGGGAATGTAATACCCCTAGGTCAAACCCAAGTTGTACATATAAATGTAAATGTTTTATAGGATGGTGAGCCAGGTTTTTATAGGCCATAAGGCTTATGTGGTTATTACGTGGGGGATCTTATATGCTAAATTCCAATGAGCCTAGTTTTGTAATATGTAAATACTCATATTATTAATAAAGTACATCATTGATGCAGACCGACCCACAAATGAGTATGGGGGAATAAAATCCACTAGAAATGGAAAGAAGGCTAAGAGTCTAGGAAGGGGATAAGCTAGGGGGATCAATCCCAATGGAATATTATATTAGTATTCCTTAAAGCTAAAGTAATGGATATGAATATATCCTAAATTCTAAAGTAGGGACAAGGGAGTCCCTTGGGTGCCATGTGTCTTAAAAGACACATGCATATAAATATTTGGGGACATAGTGAGAAAGGGGGATTTTTCCTTCATGGAGGCATTTGTGATTCGTACCCAACAATACTAGACTGTAATGAGGAACATGTACTTGTATTGTTAGCTTAAGAGATAGATTGAAGAAGTGAGTTTTTAGGTTCGTTGGATTGAAGAAGCGGTTTGTCAGGCCCATGGAATGGAAGAAGTGGGTCGTTAGGCCTGTGATCATTCTCTCCATATGATATAAATACTGGGAATTGATTCCCATGCTGCCAAAATACAACTACAGGGCTCTGAGTCTTCCTATTTGGCCTATTATTGAAGCCTTGGAAGGAAGTGGGGCAACCAAAGGATTATTGAGCAGAGAAGGGGAACACTCCCTGGGGTGGAACAAGCATGTGGGGAATGAGAGATTGTAGGTTGTTAGTTTGAGTTGGAACCTGTGTCTAAGTTTGTATGTTGTTAAAGAGACCTTATCTTGGTTAGAAACCCTTTATCCATGTGTAATTTATTACTATCTCGGGGGTGAACCACTGCTGAGAGTTATGAGAATTCTGTTCTAAGGTTGGGAGGAATGTGGAAGGTCTGCATGCAGTTTGTGTTTATTTCCTAAGACAAGTTTCATTAATGTTCTTATTTCAATTACTGTGTGTTTGCAATTATGAGTTTTTGTCATGGAATCCTTGTTTTTAAACTATATATATATATATATATATATGAATTGGTATTGTTTCATGCATGTTGTTCTTATTTCCGCTTAACTTTGTTCATATGAAGAATTTATTATTTAATTTAATGGTATCAAAATTTGTAATCCCATGTGGTGTGGCATAGCTCGGGGATGGGAACATTACAAGATAAAAAAAATTGAGTCCTTGATAATGGTGATGTTACAAAGTGGTATCAGAGCTGATGATATAAGATAATTTTGTGTGATGTTGCCCAACCTTGGTGGTTGGGTATGTTATAAAATCATTCTTCATCCCAAATGAAAAACTTGATGAGGAAAAAAATAGAATTAAAATAAAAATGCTCCCTCATCCATGGATAGAGGTGGCCTATCATATCATCAAATACATCACATGTGAGGGAAGGATGAGTATAGTTTATTATTACCACTTCATACTATTTCACTAGCTTATACATCTTCCAAATGAGGAACCACACCAGAACCTAAGAATCCCTTACTTCCTCTTGCAATCATTAAAGGAAATGAGCCTCAAGGTACAGAAGGGAAAATAATTTTTTTTATCACATCATGGGCTCATAAAATTGATAGTTTCATATTCCCTTAGACAATTAAAGCATATAATTTTGTGGCAATATTTCATAAATATGGATTTGCAAACATTTGAAGAGGCACAAGTAGCAATGATTGAGGAGGATAGGAAAAAGGGAAAATAACCTAAGAAGATCACTAGGCCCAAAATATCAAAACAATAAAAGAAGAATAAAAAGAAGAAGATGGTTGAAAAAGACAAGGAAATGGTTGATGCTTTAATTGCTCTACGAACCCCCACTGTCAGCCCCTTAAAAATCACTAGTGAAAAATGGCTGCAGCCCAAAAGAATAAGGTCCAACATAATTAGAAGTCAAAAGAAGAAAATACTAGTGCTAGCCACTCAACCCACTATTACATGCCAAGTGGAAGAGTTCAAATATTCTCCTAGTTCGGAACTACCAAAAGAAACAAAGGGAAAGGAACCTCAAGAAGAGATAATGGTAAAAGAATAAAAATCACTTGAAGGAACCTCTAAGACAAAACCCATGTGGAGAATCTCCTCTATGCAAACTTGTTAGAATTCGAGAAGGCCAATGTTGATGTCATCAAATGGAGAAGGGTGTAAGAATAAAATAAGTGGAAATAGAAAGAGGATTATTCTCAACAATTGGAGCAACAATTCAAACTTATACAAGAAAAATTTCAAATTATGACTATCTAGAAAGTGGAATACAACCAGAAGTTGAGAGTGGAAAACGAGAAGTTGTAGCAGAAAATGAACAAGGAAAGAAGAGACCTGCATGAGAATAATGAATAGGTTGAAATCATGGAAGCTACAGTCAAGAAAATAGATAAAGTGTCTACAGATATGATAGAATACAGATCACCAGCTATGACATATACATTGTTCCTAAAACAATAGTTGCATAAGAATCAAATTGCACACTTGGATAAATTTGAAATTCAACGTTGCTACCCCCAAAGATTTATTAGATGCATATCATGGATGTAACATGGAGGAAAGAGATGGATTATGGTGGGCCCTTTTTTTGTAGGATGTGCATTTTTGTGGAAGTATCACATTTTTGTGGAAAAGTGTAGTAGGCAGTGGAAGGATAGAAGTGGCGAAACGTAGCTACGATGAGAGGAAAGCTAATTGCAAGCATGCTAGTAGTAGAAACAATTCATGCATTGAATGGACCAATAAGTAGAAAGATATAGAATCCTCAAGCACATGTAGAGTGGAAGAACAATCAAGAAAATATAATCATGGACTCAATAAATCAAGAAGCACCCAAGGAAAATCCATAAATATGGGAATATGTAATGGGAAAGAGTTACCTAGTTGTTAAGTTGACAGGTTAATTCTAATATATTTTGCTATTATCAATAAGTGTAGATGACCTTTTCTAGATTCTTTGGCCATCAAGCTATCACCATTACTATCATTGATTCTACTATGATAAGCTATTGTAATGAATTATGGGGAATTAATTGTGCTTGTGTAGAAGTCTAAGATTCCATGGTGGGTATCATTTTGTTCATTATACTTTATAAGTCATGATGTGCAACATACACTCTATGTATGTTGGGTTGTGACATGATAATAAAATGAAGGATTATTTAGGCACCAAAATTTTTCATTATGTTTATGAATATTTGATATCTATGATGCGTAATATTTCCTGCTTTATGTAATTGGTAGTTGTGATATTGTCTACAAACTCTTGTGATGTATGCACTTATATTTATGTTGCAAAACATGGATTATCAAATGCACATATAGGTTTAGACTTCTAATGATATAATATTTTTTCATTCAAGTATGAATATGTATTGTATTGCATTAGATCTGGTGAGGCATCCTCACTGACTCACTTTATCACACACAAGTCTCGATTGTGCTTCAGGTGAGACCTTCTTCCCTTGCGAAAGTTTGAATATTCCATATCTACTAGACTACAATAGAATCTTTGTTTGTAAACTCTTAGAAACGCGATATCAAATTATGCACCAAAAAATGGTTCCATTACTGGGACGTGAATCTTTCTAGTGATTTTTAGAGGATGTCACATCACATCTTTATATCTGACATTGAGAATTGGCAGGAAATCAAGTGTGACAATTTTTTTTTTCAAGAAGATGAAATATGAAAAAAAAGTGTGAGGGTTTTGAAGAGCATTGTATTTTACTCATAACCAGCAAGAGACTAGTATGAGATACTCTGGATTCGATTCCTAGAAGAAGTATTTCAGTGGCTCGACTTGTTACAAGAAGAACAATAATTAAAACATCAAGTAAAGAGAACCTATGATTGGATTTCATTTAGCAACCCTTCACCAGATAGATCATCCAATTTATAGAGTGATGGATTTTTGGATATAGACCACCTTGGAAAGTCATATAATTGAATTTTCCACTGAGAGTTACCAGTCTTTTTCAAAAGCATAGGTTGTATTTAAAGAAGGAGGCCGAGGAAGATTGTTGTAGGAAATCCCTCTTTGGATTAAAATTTTTCTTAAGGGAGAGGGGATGTTACCTATTATGGTAGAGATGGTTGTGTAAGCCCATGATCTTGGGGTGGTGGTTTGAGGTAGGTTCATGAGCCATTAAATAAGGATTTTCGTGTGATGGGGGGTTGACGAGAGAAAACTAAAAGAAATGGATGAGCTTTGAGGAGGGTTACAGTTGTTGAAAAGATGTGGTAGACTCAAATGAGTCAGGTTATGAAGCTATTTGATCCATCATGGAAGGAGATGGATTGTAATGGTAGTCTGCAGAAGGAATTAGAAAGGTTGCGAGAGTTGTAGATACGTGGAAGGCTGGCCAACCGATGTTTGAAATAAATATTTGGTGAAAGTAGTGAAAGTTTTATAGGAAGAATACAAGAGGAAAGAACATTAGAGGAACTAGAAAAAGTAGGGAGAATCGGTGCCAAATATGAAGCAGGTGGCTCAACCAAGACCTCAAAAGGATTTATGAGATAATTATTTCTCACAACACCAAAATTTACAGGACTACACTATGAATTAGAAGGAATATTGGAAGATTAGGTGACCCCCAGATTAAATAACTATGTTCTTTCAATGAAGGACCCAGCCCCGAGTTTCTTAATCCCCCAGTTCCATATGAAAATTTGGTAATCTCTTTAATTAATATTTCTATAGGTTATGTTGTGTACAACCCATCTAATACAGGAAGTTCAAGCAGTAGTAGTAATAACAGTGTGGCGAGTAATTTAGCTATTTCACAACCAAGACCTTCAAGATTTATTTTGATAGGATCCCCAAGTTATCTGATGGAAAATCAACATGCAGGATCCCTCACTCGATACCTAGAATTTTTGGATAAAGGTGATGAGGATGTCGAACAACATTGGTTCCTTTGTGAGGTCATCTCAAGGTCGTGTGGAACTTTAGATGCTAACAAACTAGTCAAGTTTCAGACCACCTTGAGAGGTTGTTCTTTAAAATGGTATATGAAATCCATTGAACAAGGGAATCCTCAAGGACATGTTTTGACTCTTTCTCAAGTCAAATAGTGGTTCATAGTAGAATTATGCTTACCCTAGTAAGAACAACATGCCCTCTCTTAGTTGTGGGAGATCAAACAGAGAGATGGTGAGTCTTCCTTGGAGTATAACCAAATATTTAAATATGTGATAGGGAAATTGGAAAACCCCATCCACGAAGAACACCCACAAGAATGGTTTATATAGGGACTGTAATAATTGACCCATATACCATTAACAAGAATGGTTTATATAGGTAAATCCTTAGAAAAAGCGATGGAAATTGAAGCAATGGTTGGCTACCTAGGAAGCTTAAGGGTTATGAGAGCAATTGAAGACACTCATATTACACAAGTGCAAGGCCATATTTTGGAATTAACCAAAAATATTCAAGAGTTGAGCCTCCCTAGGGTAGGTCAACCGCATATATGGTGTACCAGATAGTACACCAAGGGTCATACAGTGACATGATGTCCTATATCGAGGGGTGTATGACCCTCTCAAAACCCAAAGGCGCCTCCATAAATAGGACCATTGAGAGGGGTCACACAAGCTTCCACTACAATGCCATTTCATAGCCTTGTGCAGTACCACACTTTCCCAAATCATCAAGGAGGCCAGAGGGGTGAATATTGTGAATTTTTTTGAAGCCATGGTCACTCCCCTTGACATTATCCAATCCTACAAAAGTGTTCACATGTTCCAAATATGTTATACTGTGAATTATATAGGTCACCCACTCACACAACCAAGTAGTGTCATGCCCTGGATTCTCTTGTGGATAGGTTCGACATATATTCATTTAGGGTCGACAAAGCTCCACAAGGGTTTGTAGGTGGACGCAAAGGTTGAGGATGTTTTAGAGGTGGATGAACTAGTGAGAGAGGGCTAGCTTAATGATATAATTGTGATGAGAAGGGGCATCTCTCTAGAGACTTTCCTCTTCTGAGATGACCTTGGTGTGCCCACTATAGAAACAACACCCATGCCACCAAGGATTTCCCTAAGTTAATTGTAGAGTGGGAATATCATTCAAGGAAGCAAGGCACTAATCTTATTAATTCTGAGCCCCTACCCATCACTAAGAAAAGGAGCCCAATATTAATATCATTACTTGAGGAGGGACAAGGACTAGTGTTGATCTTGACAATACCAATAAAATTAATATTCATAAAGTGGTATCAATGGATGTTAAGTATGATCCCCAAAGGAAAAATGAGTTATTCCATAACATTGTAGAAATTTTTCCACAAATGTATAAACTTTCCATATCAACATTTGTAGATTCAAGTGTTCAATTCCAACTAAGAGTTGTGGAAAACGTGTTAGTTCCAAAGAACCTTCCAAACAACATCACAAAATATTATTGAACTACGATTCCAACTTTTTTTCCATATTTTGGATGATGAAAAACTCACTAAAAAGTTGTTGTTATGAGGGAAAAAATCTCTATGGCCAAGGTTAAACCACAAAATACAGGTATGACAGCAGAAATCAACTCAATTCCAACATATGCTATATAATATAATGTGCAAGATAAGAAAGAGGCCTACCTCGATCCAACGTTTGATGATGTTCCACTATTGAGTACTTCGACCCAAAGCTTTATACCTGCAGTAAGTTCTTAACAGACGAGTAAAGAAAGTATATAGTGATGATATAAAGGGGTTAGTACATCATATAGCATAATCCATTAATAAATATTACAAACATGCCCATGGATAATAATCATATATTTTCAATACACCAATAGGGCGGGAAAGGAGTATTTCTATTAATAATTGATCAGCATAAGTGACAACATTATAGACTTTCGTGTCGACACGGGTCGAAACCAAGGAACCAAGTTCCTTCCAACTGGGTCTCTACCACTTCAATCCTCCACCAAAGGCAAGCTCATAGGAGAGATACAATGAGGTTATCTAAAAACTAAGGAAAGAGCTTGGGGGTTGAACACTGTGTTCAGACTTGAGGGACAAAGGGATGCAGAGTCAATATGAAGTAATTTCTCCAGAGTAACTTTTCTCTCAAAGTTGAATGTTTTCTCCTCTTTTCCATAGCTCGAAATTGTGCTCTTATAGCCTTCATGATGCAACCTAAGGGCGGAGTCAGAATGTTTCTAGTATATGGAAGGCCAAGGATCAGGTATTTTCTGTCGTGACATGGAAATCCGACTTTATTTTGTATTTTCTGGCACAAATCCCAATGTACACGGGCTATAGTGGAGCAGCCAGCATATACGCATATTGTATAGAAGATAGGGAGCGTATATGTGGAAAAATGTATATTTTTGGCTCTGGATTCATCAAAAAGGGATGATAATTCTGCATAGGGAAATGGAAAAAGGACCTCTGTGCAAGATAGAAATGGTGAGGCAAATATTGCTATAACAGATGCCCCCTAATGTGTGAGATCAGAGGAGTATCTGCGATGGTTGAAATACATTATAAATAACCCAAAAGTGGAGTGGTAGAGAACCAACTGGATGAACTCAATTGCTCATTACATTTTGTACTGACCTTGCATACATGGCTACCAAGAATACAATGCAAATCCATGTGGAAAATATACCAAACAAGTGTTCATGGCCATGAATAGGAAAATACAAATGCGGTTGCATGCCAAAAGTTGTCATAGTCATGAACAAAGCCTAGTGAAACCAGTCTCAAAATCAATCTGAAGATATATGTATACCATGGAGTATAATCTGATCTCCCATGATCACTGAAGTCGAATAGGTACTAGTCCAATCAAAAGGAAGCAACAAATTAGGAAAGTTGCGGCCACGTAGTGATGTATTCAAGTCTTCTACACTATCTGCCAAGGGTGAAAGTCTACATCATGTGAATAAAGGAGTTGACATCGAACATAATGAGACATTGTTTGATTACCGATCATTGAGGCATATCGTTAACAAACGCGAGACAACCTACCAATAATGAAAGTAGGTATCAAGGCACTGAGTACATTCCTACAAGTGTGAATAAAGGAGTTGAGGTCGAACACTTGAGAAATCTGTTGATCAGGAGACATTGATGTATTCCCATATGTCAATGATGAGAGAGCCTGCCACTGATGACTGCAAGCCTCAAAGTACTCATAAAACTCTAGGTCTTGTATACAGAATAAATGAGTTGAATTCGATGGAAAGAGACCCACTAAAAGGAGAGAATTAAGGCATATCTCATCAGTTAGCATGAGGAACAAAGCAGGAGATTCATGATTTGGTGGAGATCGGATGAAGAACATGTTCACGAACCAACGACCCTATGCATCTTTCGCGTGTACCAAATGCAAGAGGTATATGAAAAAGACCCTATGAATAACAACCAATGATGAAAATTGTTGATAAAGGAAAGGATACCACCAATAAGTCTAATGGCATCCAAGACACTACATGAATCCCAAAGTGTGAATAGATGTTTTTCCATCAAACAAAAGGGAAACCACCCAGTCAACGACCAATAATGAAATGTCAATTTTTGGGTTCAAGGTGACCTACCAATGATGAAAGTAGGGCCAAGATGCATGATAAGACCATAGTATCATGTGATTTTGAGACAAACTAAAGGTATGGCCAACATGCAAAGTCAATATTTCTGAGGGGTGGCCGACACAAGTTGATAGACTTCCTTTGAACAAGAGCATAAGACATATGGTGACTCCGATAGCATAGACTTAATGATGTGTCTATTAGATGCAGGAAGCATCAATAATGTTCTCTATAGGGACTAGAAGAGTAACCAACTGGTAGAGAAAATTTTGTAACGAGATCGGCTTCCTAAGGCCATGCTAATCCCAAAATTATGATGACGCAAGGACTCAATAACTTTGTTCTCTATTCAAAGGCGATACGACCGCTGCCAATTATAATATAGTATTCCCTTCTCACCCATCGTTTTTTGTTTTTTCATAAAAAATGAATACTATGATACAGAGGAGGAAATGAGTGTCACATGTAAGCAAAACTAGTTCTAGCAGTGGAACGTACCTATGATTAATGCAAGGAAATGCATGCGGGATATGGACACTCGGGGTGATGTTCCCTCCAGGGTATAGGGTGTAAAATTGCGAAGGATATAAACAAGGCTCTACTTGGTTGAGGATGCAAAAATTGCTTAGGCAACGGTTTATAATGCAAAGCGAGAACCGACTAAAGGATCAATACTACAAGCGAGGGCATGAGATGCAATCACAACTTAACGCCAAAAAATATCCTTTTTTATGTATTTTAGTATACTTGGTGTGAAAAAGGGGTAAACTTGTGCCAAATAGACATCTTTTCAAATCCAATTTACGAATGTGAAAAATACAAGTTCACTTGGAAATATTTTCTATTTTTGATAACGAGTCGAAAAAGAGCTTAACTAAGACTCATGACCTTTCAAATCCAATTTAATGAGTGTGAAAGGGAAAAATCACTCGGAAATCTTTTCGGTTCTTAGACGAGTCGTAAAAGAGCTCAACTAAGACTCATTTTGTTGTCTTAATCAACATGTAAAGGGGGAGGCCAAGGCTCCCATCTCGGTCTTCTGCGGAAAGTCAATATCTCACAGATAGCTGACAAGAGTTTGGGAAAACCCAGAGCTCTTCAAGTTGAGGAGAAAGTGCTAATGAAGGATACAGTCTCCGTGATGGTTTGGATAATGTCTCTTAATGGAAAAGACATAGGTGGGGGAATGGGATTCCCCATTAGGTTGTCCCAATCGAAGGGAACCTCATCAGGATTTGGAGGGAGAGCATTCAGGGGAAGAATAAATCTCTCTCGTTC
The DNA here is from genome assembly GCA_009831015.1 of Picea engelmannii. Lineage (NCBI taxonomy): Eukaryota > Viridiplantae > Streptophyta > Pinopsida > Pinales > Pinaceae > Picea > Picea engelmannii. Next base: position 893,528 of record ML778660.1, on the reverse strand, counting down.
AGAAGGGGGAGGATTCAAAATGTTGATGACATGACTGAAAGGTGCATCACTCTCTTTAGGGAGAATAGGGTTAACTAGTGATTGCACTAGTGTGGCCACTTCTTCAATTATAGGTTGAAGAGGATGCATAGTAACGAGGGAAAGAGAAGATTCACCCTCGACAAAATGGGTGAGGTTGGGGGAAGATTGCATCGGTGGAACCACCGAGACGATCAAAGGAGAAGTGGTGTGAGGAGAAACCACAGATGCCTCAAAATCTGAAAGGCTCTTGGGTGAGCCCCATGCTTCTGGTATCTCGACAGTAGCTGGGCACAAACAAGTAAGATGAATTCCTTCCCAAGTATTGCAAAGGAATTTAGGCTTATGTCTGAGACATCTAGGCTTATCGATGTTACTAGTAGGGGAAAGAGAGTAATCTTCTGTATGGTGAATAGAGGCGGGAGGTGTGACACAACTATGATTTGGGGTAAAAGGAATGGTTCCCCCAATATAATTGGCAGAGGTTGGGGGCAAGTTGTCGACATAATTCATAGAAAATGTTGACCCATCTCCGACATGACTAGCAGAGGTGTTGATGGATCACCATTATGACTAACAGTAACTGGGCTAGCTATAGATTGTGGAATTTGATTGCAAGGTCTGGGAAAAGATTGATTCTGAAACATTATAGGTGAGAAAGGATCCTAGTGTACCCCCTGTCCTAGCCCAAAAATGTGGTGGCCAATGCCAAAATGGTCTGAAGAAGTTTGGACGGGCGTCATCACTGAGGTATGTGAAGAGACCGATGTATGGTAATAATTATTCGAGTGAGGCTATATGTTTCCCCCTTGCGAAGGGGTCTCGTAAAGAGGGTAGCCTGAACTGTAAAATTGATTCTCCCCATATGAAAGACCTGGGGGTACTTAAGGACCTGTCATGGAAAAAGTGTTCGAAGGAACTGACATGGCGGATGAAAGATACATGGGTGGGATGTAATAAGTGGGATAAGCACCCATATGAGTATTGGCTCCTAAAATAGCATAGCTAGAATTGGATCCATAAAGGGGAAGGTTCCAGCCTCCCATGGGGACATGACTCATGTCGAACGCGGAAGTAGGCATCGGAGCCATGGTGCCCCTAGATCCAATGCTAGGATTCATATGTGTGGGCTAGGGATAGGATTGCACAGGGGAAGGTATATCAACATAAACATGACTAGGTACCCAAGGCATAGACTAAGCGTTGTAGTTATGCATACCATTGTAAAATGTGGAAAGGTCCGTCCCCATGAAATGAGTGGGCATCATGGGGTGGTTAGCAATGAATGAGGAAGAAAAATAAGATCCATAGTCCATAATGATGAAACCCAAAATAGAATCCTAAGGCCAACTAGTAGTCAAAGAGAATACCAAAAATTCAAATGGTCAATATGCATGCAAACAGGCTAAAGTGGTTGAGTGGCCTCCCTCGCTAAAGAAGGTATGCCTCGTCCAAGAGGGACTTGAGACTCCATACTAAAGTTTGGAGGTAACATAATCAGTTATAGGGGCCCTCGTGGGCTTAACAACTAGTCGTTCAGATCCCCCCGGAGAGGTAATCCTCCATAAAGGTTGTGTGTTGTCCGACCCCTATCTGACCCAGGGTACAAGCACAATAACCCCTGCAAGTAACCTATGAGATACCTAAGTCAAGAAACTAATAAACCATTGTATAATCGATGCACAAGCGAGGAGTCGTAAGTCTAGATCACCATATGAGCAGGGTAACAAAGCCTGAAACCTTGAAAGCACTGCCTCTCACAAAGGTATGGGTACTAGCAATATCCCCAAATACGAATAAATCCACAGAAATATCCTTGACGCTAGGTGAGTATCTAGAGGTTATGCCTTCAACTAACTTTGCACGATATCATGATAAACTCCGGTGTGAATGGAGCCTCTTGATCTTACCAATTATATAATGGAGTTCTCAACTGCTTGCCTCATACACATATGTTCATTTAATTGCCTTAGAGAAGTTTACACACAAAAATCCTATTCCATGGCACTAAATCCTAGACTAGTTTGTGCACCCTAAAACTAAAATCGTGACTAATCAATTTTAGTTTAAAACGTAAATTTTATTGGACGTGATTACTCAAAAGGGTATGGAAGTGAAACTCATGATGTTATGACTCTGCAAGAAAATGAATATGAATATAATGCAAAGTCTATCTTTAACTTTTCGATGAATGATATACTAATAAAAACAGTGCAATTTTCAATTTCAACTCTACAATTCAGAAGTAAAATTCAATCTCTCGCTAAATGGACTAAGATAATGATAAAGGTTCAAAGACAAAAATGATAACCAATGAAAAATGCCTATTTTTTTGTATTTTCAATATATCAAAGAGAAATTGGATGGATTGAAAAGAAACCTGATATATAAATTCTACTATGTATAAATGAAATAACTCAAGAAGAATACCAAGCAACCAAGCAAATAGCCCAGGTTTCAAGGACAACCAAAAATGAAAAACAAAGAGAAAGACTACGCCCAAAAATTGAATTCCCAACAAGTTTCCCGTCAACCCAGAGAATCTCAATAGGAACTATAGAGACCTAAGAAGGCTCAACAATCATCAAATTCCACCCAACAATCACTCAACCAAGGAACCAAGAAAAGGAAAGTGGTATACGTGACTATTCAGGAGAAAAGAGCGTATATACGCATCTTGCAGTGGGACATCAAGCGAGATACGCAATTGTCAAGGAAAAAGGAGCATATAGGCGTTAAAACAAGGCCAGGCAAAGGCAAGAAGGTTGAAAACTCAGACCCAGAGTGAACAGAATCCATCAAGCAGCGATGTGACAAGAAACACAAAGGAAAAAGAGAAATGTAAGAAGAAAAAGTACTTCAACCCTTAGAAGGAAGATATCTCCCCAGTGGAATTTCCATTTCTATTACGAGGGAAAAACTCTCTATGGCCAAGGGTAAACCACAACAAACAGGTATGACTGTAGAAATCAACTCAATTCCAACATGTTATATAAACTAATGTGAAAGACAATAAAGAGGCCTACCTCGATCCAACGTTTGATGATGTTCCACCATTGAGCACTTCAACCCAAATCTTTATACCTCTAGTAAGTTCTTAATAGGCAGGCAAAGCATGTATATAGTGATGATATAAAGGGGTTATCACATCATATAGCATAATCCATTAATAAATATTACAAACATTCCCATGGATAATAATCATATATTTGAAATACACCAATAGGATAGGAAAGGAGTATTTCTATTAATAATTGATCAACAAAAGTGACAACATTACACACTTCTGTGTCGGCACGGTTCGAAACCAAGGAACCAAGTTCCTTCCAACTAGGTGTCCACCACTTCAATATGCTACCAAAGGCAAGCTCATAGGAGAGAGACAATGAGGTTCTCTCAACAATAAGGAAAGAGCTTGGGGGATGAACATTGTGTTCAGACTTGAGGGACAAAGGGATGCAGACTCAATATGAAGTAATTTCTCCAAAGTAACTTTGCTCTCAAAGTTGAATTCTTTCTCCTCTTTTCCATATCTCGGAATTGTGCTCTTATGGCCTTCATGATGAAACCGAAGGGATGATTCAAAATGTTTCCAGTATATGGAAGGCCAAGGATCAGAGATCTCCTGTCGTGACATTGAAATCCGACTTCATTTTGTATTTTCTGGCACAAATCCCTATGTACACGGGCTATAGTGGAGTAGACAGTGTATACGCATATTATATAGAAGATAGCGAGTGTATATGTGGAAAAATGTATATTTTTGTCTCTGGATTCATCAAAAAGGGATGATAAGTATGCATACAGAAATGGAAAAAGACCCTCTGTGCAAGATAGCAATGGTGAGGCAAATCTTTCTATAACAGTTATGGAACATGCTTAGGGTGACTTTGGAGGCTGAAGGGAACCTAGAGGAGCCAATTGTTTCTAATTTTTTGGAGAGACATATAGGTAGAATACAGAGGAGGAAGCATATATATGACAAAGTATTTAGACTAAATTCCCATATCGATCACTACGAGATTAGTGATTTTATGATAGATTTGGGATCCAACTTCAACATACTATCAAAGAAAACTTGGGAAGCCATGGGTAATCCTAATCTTGTTTATTCACCTATTAAATTGTGCATGGCCAATCAGTACTATATCTATCCTGTAGGGAGGCTAAAAAATGTAGAAGTGGACTTAGTTGGTGTTAAAACATTATCAAACTTTGAGGTCATAGAAATGATGGGAGAGAAGTATCCATATCTCGCTCTATTGGGTATCGATTGGGAATATGAAAATTACACTGCTATAAATCTCAAGAAGGAAATCATGACCTTTGAAGTGGATGGTATGAAAGTAACCCAAACTTTAGAACCTTACCAAGGTCCTCGATATATGGATCCACTCGATGAGAAAATGGAACCTAATGTCTTGGATTAAATCTACACTATGACTACAAGGATGCAGACAGATTACATTAACTATACTGTGAATGGATCAATAAGTTGTCCAAGTATTTAGTCTATAGGTGAATATTCCAAGATCTATTTTTATAACTGGAAACAAGGAAGATATGAGAACTTCTCAAAGTGTTACATGACTATCAAAGCTTCTAGGTGGGTTGGATCATAGATTAGAGAACACCCTTTTTATGATGTCTCTTTAGATTTAGGAATCTTTGTTGTTGATTTGGAGGATAAATTTGCACCAGAGCGAAGACTTCCCATACTTGATATTACCTTAAAGTCATCTCCATCTAGGTGGTGGGCTATCCATAGGGAACTTTGTCTTCCTTATATGAATCAAAGAATTCCATCCAATATCACTTTATTCCCCAATTACAGGTTACTCAACCAAATCAAGATCAAGAACCAAATAGTTAGACCTCAATTTTGGTATCATATGATGGGTCCTCTAATCCAAACAATCATGTTGCATGTTATATTCATGTATGTGAAGATGTGAAACTTCCTTCTCCATTTTGGGTGCATCAATTTATTCATTATTTGGCACAAATTCCAACCTCTTTGTATGTGCATGAGGAGGCTCGAGGAAAAACCGCTTGTTGTGAAGTACTTCAAAACTAGTTTTACCGAGATTTCTCATTCTCTAGTAAGTCTCCTAAAATCACCTTAGCTTTGCAAAATATTAAGAAAATTATATTTAAAAATTAATTTAAAACTCTACATATACCCATAGTTTGTTTTGAACATGAATGCCTACTTCATCGTAGCCTTTACCCATACCCTGTACGAATACTTTTGACTTCTAGTAAAATTGATGAAGACCCAAGAGACCTCAAAGGCCTCGATGATCTTAGGCGTTTGACATTTTGTTGGCCCTTGGTTAGGAAAGAAAGAGAAGATCAAGGAAGAAAAGGAAAAATGAAAACTTTGTGCAAGACGCAATGACTGTTATTTGGTCGAAGTGAGAAAAAGAGAAGAAAAGATGGAGCGAAGTTCGAGAGAGAAAGCCATTGGATGAGGAGATCAAGAATGACAGATAAGCAAGAAAGAAGGATCGTGGAGAAGTCAACAAGCATAAAAATATAACATTGGATGCTTTGGAGCACTGCGCGAGAAGAAAGGAAAGATAGCCTGGCGAAGCCCCAAAAATATGGGTCAAGTTGACCTAGGGTTTTAGCCACCTAGGGTTTTGGTATCTAGGGTTTTGACACCTAGGTTTCAGCCTAAGGATGTCGGTGAGTAATTGTAATGTATAAATAAAGGTCATGGGGACCTAGTTTTGGGTTGTTTTTGTTTGTTCGATATTATTGTTGAGTTAGAAGTATTGTTGTGTGAGAGATTACTATAGTGTGAGAGAGAGAAGTGCTAAGTGTGAGAGCCTTCTGGTATTGTAAGATCTTCATCTAGGTGCGAAGATCGATCCTGCAGCTGGGTGCACAAGAAGGGGAGAGAAGGAGAGGAGAAGAAAAAACATATTATAGCTAAGAGCATAGACAAGAATTGTATGCTTCATATTAATATATTATAATGAACAGTTTTGTGGACGTATCCCTAGAGAGAGGGTGAACCACGTACATCTTGTGTTGTGTGTGATTGGTATTTTATCTATGTCATTGATATACTGTGATTGTATTACTATTTTAGATATGATAAGTAGATGTGCATGATAGATCTAAGCTGATAAGTGATATATTAATGGTGTGTTGTTCCTGTGTTAGATCCACTTGATATTCCCCTTGGTTGTAGACATCCCTGTCCTACAACCCCCTCATAAATGCTTCCGGTAAGACTGCATCTGCTCCATAGGTGTTTCCGATAGGGCCAGTAGTTAGGGCTTGTTAGTGCACTCTTGGAGCCAAACCCTGGGTCTTCACTTATGCCAAAAAATGGTTTCGTTGCCAGGACAAGAATATTATTGAGGGAATGTCAAGGTGGTTTCCATCGAAAAAAAAGATTCAAAAGTGGATAAAGGATCAAGAAAAGGACTTTCCCGAAGCCCAGAATAAGAACCCTAATCTTAGTACAGAGGATTGGTTGGAGAAATATATCTTCACTGATATACACAAAATCTTCTTTTAGGGAATCCATCAGGAGTTGTATGAGTGGCTAGCTAGATTAGCAGATACCCAGTTCAAGATTCGATCTAGACCTCCTGTGTTTTTGGCATTGGAGTTGATCAAGAAGGTCAAGAGACTTGATAACGTTGTATCACGAGAAGTATATCATTGACTTGATAGCACCATTGGAGGGTACATGATAGAGTTTTTTGTTGACAGAGTAGAGTCATACAACCAAGCTGAGAGATATTTCTTTAAGGGACCCAGAGGAAAATTTTTACAATTCCTGAAGTTGAGACTCAAGATGCTATTGCATGAGAAGAACATATTGAATATGCAATATATTGGTCAGATATAGGAAGGATAATGTTCAAGAATTTGAATAGTGACATCGACACAAAAGTTGGACATATGCGCAGTGGGAGAGTGTTCAAATAAGTTCACCTTACGAACCTGTTCAAGAAGAACTACGTGGAGGAGGATTTCTATAGTGTAGACGAGGAAGATCTGACAGACGAAGAGCATTCAGAACCTACCGGGATAGAAGAAGAAAAAGTTGAAGAGCTTTGTTTGGAAGAACCTGAAACCTCAGAAACTGTGAAAACCATCGAAGTAAGTACTGTTATCCCTCCTATTTATTCAGTAGTATTAAGAAACCAGATTAATCCCAATCACCAGAGTGTCCAGAGCACTGTCAATAGTAGTCCACCACACATTCAGTCAGGAACCCTACGAAGATCTATAGAAGATGAGATGAGGCTTCCTATTTTTATGGGAGATGGATCTAAATATCATGATCATCACTGGTTCCTATGTGAAGCTGTATGGAATATTAAAAATGTCACCGATGAAGATGTCAAAAGAACACATTTCAGTACCACTCTAAGGGATCACACACTGAGCTGGTACATGAATCTTGTTCAGGGACTTTCACAACCTAAGCCATTGAATCATATTAAGAGTGTGTTGATTGCAGAGTTCAAGAAACCCAAGTCAGAGTCACAATGTATTACAGAGCTGAAAGAGATCAAGCAGAAGGTGGCTGAACTTGTTTGGCAGTTCGATCAGAGATTCAAAACCTTAACAGTTCATTTGACTTTTCAAATCCCATATGAATAGAACAAATAATGGTTCATTGTTGTGCTCTTTCCACACATCAGAGTCCCTCTGATGCAACAGAATATTTCTTTGCATTCTGAGGCACTCGATATTGGTATGAAGCTCGAATCAACCCCTATGGGAGAATCCATCTTAGGTATGAGCCAGATCTTGAGTCAGCTAACCAGTTTTTCTCTGAAGGTCGAAGACATGAAGAAAGATAAGGGAAAATATAAAAGAGAAGGCATCTAGTGTGTTAGATGCAGATCAGAAGGCCATGAAAAGGAGCACTATTCCCTATTCAATGAATACTTAGCTTCTGGATCTCTGAGCCCTTTGAAACAAGTCACCTTACCTTGGTGCGAGGTATGAAGAAACAAACATCGCCCTAGTGAGTGCTACTACATGAAAAAGTATGTTCAAACACCCACAAATTTGTATTGCGCGTTTTGCAAGTCTGTGGGACATGATTATAGGGATTGTAGAGCTTACAATCTCATGCATGAAAGGTCAAGAGACATATATAAGATTCAAGGAAAAGTACCATAAGAAGGGAACACTATGCAGTATAACTCTCCTGGGAGAGGAAACTTCAATCCTCGTAGTGGATTTAGAGGAAGAGGACAAGGAGGAGGAATGGGTCAAGGTCATGGATAGATCATCTGTTATAACTGTGCACAACCAAGACACCTCACAAGGGATTGTCAGAACCCTTATACCACTTGCATCTACTGCAGCTCGTTTGAACATGTTATAGAAGATTTTCCTCTGCTGCTAGCTAAGCTTCAGGAGAGATGAGGACCTCAGAAAAACCTGCAAGTGCAACTGATATATGTTGAGCCTCGCAGAGAAGACCCTAGATTCATTTTTATAACCAGAGGAGGCATTGTTATAAGAGAATATAGACTGAACCAAGGGAATATTACAAAAGACTCAGGAATGAGGAAGGCTAAAAAGAAGACACAAATGTTCAATGCAAAGAAAGAAAGATAAACGTTTGAGGAAACAAGAAACAAATTTAGAGGACCCTAGGGTTCTTCATCCAAGACAAGACCAGAAGTGACAGAATATGGAATGCCTCTGGAATTTGATCAGTCTGCTTCACCGAAAGAAGGAAAAGAGGTAATAAATCTCATGGAATTTTGTATACTCGTATTAAGTTGGTTCAAGATGAAAGCATTGTACAAGAGTTACAAAATTTAATCAGACAATATGAGCTAAGAAGGATAGACCCCTTACTGAATAGGGCGGTACACCAAATCGGTAAGAAGAGAAGGAAAAACAAGGAATTGCATTTGAATGCTCAAATAGGAGAGTATGAGATAGACTACGTAGTCCTCGACAATGAGATAGATTATGTAGTCCTCGACATAGGGTCGGAGGTCAATGTCATGATGAAGAAAACTTGGGCACTGATGGGAAAATCGAAGTTGATCTATTCCCCTATCAGGATTAGGATGGCTAATCAACAAGATGTAATCCCTTTTGGTAGGTTAGAACATTTCATGTGGACATTGATGGAGTAAGAACATTTGTAGATTTTGAGGTAATTGAGATAGTTGATGACAGTTGCCCTTACCATGCATTGTTAGGAATTGATTGGGCCTTTAATAATTCCACAGTGGTTGATTTAAATAAGAGACGTATGACTTTTGAAAAATATGGCCTTATGGTCATCACACCTTTAGATCTAGATGAAATTCAGTGGTACACAGAACCTATCAGAGAAGAAGACCACGTATATGCACTAGAAAACATATACAAGCTAATAGCTAGACAACAGGATTACATTAACCCCACACATGATGGAAACTTAAGTTGGCGAAGTGATAGAACATGTTCATCAGACTCAGAAGAATCACTGGAGAAATGGCAGAATAAGATGTATGAAGTATCTACAAGAATATGTGCTAGATTAACCAGAGAAGTTTGTTGGATTGGAACAACAATCAACAACTTACCCACCTTTGATGGTCTTAATCTTTTAGAAACCTTCTTGTCAAAATTTGAAGAGAGTGTACCAATGAAACATATATTATTGGCGATGGATGAGGCCTTGAAAGACACACCAACGAGATGGTGGGGGGCACACAAAAGTAACATTACAGAGTGGATACAGTGTCGTAGCCTGATGACCGGGCACTTCTCAACACAAGTAGAAGGTTGCTCAGTTTGATACACAGGTCAAAGCTACCCAAAGGACCATGTGCGAAGATCTGAGGAATCCTGGAGCAACATTCCTCAAGAACAATGGGTACACAAATTCATCAACATGCTAGACACAACACCTATCAACTGGTACCTTCAAGCAGAGATGCACCTCATCACTACAGATTGGAAAGGTATGACTCGGAATTTTGTAACCACCTTCTTATTTGAAATTCAATATCCTTCAGTAGATCAAGCACTACAGATTGTGAGACAGAAAGTATTTGAGGAGGTATCTAGCCTTCCCTTAGAAGAGAAAGAGGATGAATGGACTGCACCTCTCCAAAAACTGCAAGGCTGTTACAACATCAATGTCGATGAAGATGATGATCTGAGGAAGGTGAACATCGAAGAAACAGAAGGCCAGAGAGATGTGAAAGGACCAGGGGTGGAGATACCATTTATTGGACAGACGATTAAGATTAAGAAAGTAAATATTGGAATAGAGAAGACACCAAAGTTTTCAAATGTTGGAGATTATTGGGATGTTGCTACCATTGAAAAAATTACAGAGTTACTGCATGAACATCAAGACTTGTTTCCAACCAAGTTCACTGATATGAAGGAAATTAAAGGGCCTCTGGGTGAGATGAGGATTCCTTTGAAGCCATATGCTAGACCAGTCAAACAAAGACCTTACAGACTAAACCCTAAATATAAGGAGAAAGTCAAAATTGAGCTCGACAGAATGTTGGAAGCAGGGATTATAGAGCTTGTCGAAGAGTCAGAGTGGATAAGCCCTATGATGGTGCAAGACAAGAAAACATGAGAGATCAGGATATGCGTAGATCTCAAGAAGCTGAATGAATCTTGTTTACATGACCCCTTCCCTACACCATTTACTGATGAAGTGTTGGATAATGTGGGAGGCTAGGAAGTATATTATTTTACAGATGGATTTTCAAGATACCATCAGATATGGATTTCCAAGGAAGATCACCACAAGACCACATTTGCAACATAATGGGGATTCTATTAGTATACAACGATGCCATTTGGATTGAAGAATTCCCCAACCATCTTTTCCAAGGTGGTGGTCGAAGCATTCAAGGAATTTCTACATAAATTTCTAGAAGAATATTTTGATGATTGGACTATTTTTAGTTTATTGAAAAATCATATTGAATGTCTAAGGCTAATCTTGGATATGATTAGCAGGCAGTGTCAAATTTCCTTGAACCTGAAGAAATGCATTTTCTTTTCACCATTTGGAGTTCTGTTAGGTCATATTGTATGTAAGTAAGGATTGTTGGTAGATCCATCGAAGATCGCCATTATAATTTATCTACCCCCTCCTACTTCAGTTAAGCAGCTGCGCACTGTGCTGGGACACACAGGATACTACATGAAATTCATTAAAGAATATGCTCAGATTACAACACCAATGGATAAGTTGTTGAAGAAGGATTGTCATTTTAGTTGGACAGGAGAATGCTAGAAAAGCTTTGACGCACTGAAACAGAAAATGGTTACTGCGCCTATTCTCGTTTTCCCAGACTAGACCAAGGAATTTCATGTGCATGTCGATGCATCTTCCATTGATTTAGGAGTTGTGTTAGCACAACTTGGAGGAGGAGATATTGACCACCTATTATCCTTTTATAGCAGGAAGCTATCAATTGTTGAGATTAATTACACCACTATAGAGCGAGAAGGGTTATCCATGGTGTATGCATTGCAGAAATTTCGCCACTACTTGTTCGGAGGACACTTCAAAATGTTTACTGATCACTCCGTGCTAAAATACCTAGTCAACAAGCTAGTGTTGGGGGGAAGAATATGCATATGGCTTCTGCTATTTCAAGAATATAATTTTGAGGTCATAGTAAAGCCAGGGAGAATGAACAAAGGTCCTGACCACTTGTCAAGGTTGGAACATGGTGAAGAGCCGACTAGTTTAGAGGATGCACTACCGGATGCACAACTATTGGCCATTAGAAAGAGAAATGAAAACTTCACAGAGATATTCCAATTTCTATCAATAGGAATGGCACCTAGTGAGTACATAATTCCTCAAAAGAAACAACTAGTAGTGCGCGTTGCAGACTTCTCACTTATAGTTGGGCATCTATATAAGATGGGACCTGATGAGATATTGAGAAGATGTGTTATGGAGGCAAAGTGACCAATGATCCTTTCCAAAGCTCATGAAGGAATAAAAGGAGGGAATTATGCAAGAAAAGAAACTGTGCAGAAGGTTCTAAGAGTTGGCCTTTGGTGGCCTACCTTACACAGAGATGCTAAAGACTATTCTAGAGCCTGTGATGTACGCCAAAGAGTTGGGAAACCATCTAGAAGAGATGAAATTCCATTAGCCCCACAACTGAACCTACAAGAATTTGAGAAATGGGCCATTGACTTCGTTGGACCTATAAATCCACCAGGAAAGCATATAGGAGCAAGGTACATAATTACAGCAAAAGAGTACTTGACTAGATGGGCCGAAGAAAGAGTAGTCAAGGACTGTAGTGCAACTACAGCTGCACACTTCATATTTGATGACATCATAACCAGGTTTGGATATCCAAAGATCCTTATAAGTGATCAAGGCACACACTTCATCAATAAGACAATTGAAGCCCTGACTAGATAATTTGCAGTCCCCCATCAGAAGAGCACACCTTACCATCCACAAGAAAATGGGACAGTTGAAGCATTCAATAAAATATTGGAGACAACGTTGATGAAGATTTGTAGTGTGAACATGGATGATTGGGATTTAAGAGTACCAGCAGTATTATGGGCCTATAAAACCACTTGCAAGAAGCTAACAATGCAGACACCTTGTAAGTTAGTATATGGTCTTGAAGTTGTTGTTCCAATGGAATATTTGGTACCAAGCCCGAGGATTGCTTCCTTTACAGATATGGATGACCCTGGCATTGTTCAAGAGAGGCTTGCACAATTGGTTGAATTGCAGGAAGATAGATTTATTGCAGGATTCCATCAACAAGTACAGAAGGAAAGAGAGAAGGCCTACCATGACAGGAACATCAAGAAGAAGGCATTTAAACAAGGTGATCTAGTCCTAATATATGACAGTAACTTCATCAAACATCCTAGGAATTTCATAATGCATTGGCTAGGGCCATACGAGATCGCTTATGTTACAGAGGGAGGAGCTACGCAATTGAAAACATTGAATGGAGAATGGAAGGAAGGATTAGTAAATGGGAGCTGGATGAAGTTGTATTATGACAACGAGTTTCCTCGTAGCTCTCAGTAGAAGCATGAAGAAAAGGGTCTAGGTACCAGGTGCAGTTGAAACTGGGTACCAGACACAGAAAAAATAGTTTTCACAAAGGAGGAAAAGGAGCCATAGACAAGAAAGCAGAGGCTGCACTGCTCAGTCAGAATTCGAAGTAAAATAGAAGGATCATATATGAAGTGCCTCGGGATGAGTCATAGGTGAGTGTTGGGGTCATGTTGGCCATTGGTTAGGAAATCAAGTGAAGATCAAGGAATAAAAGGAAAAATGTGAACTTCGCGCAAGATGCAGTGACTGTTATTTGGTTGAAGTGAGAAAAATAGAAGAAAATATGGAGTGAAGTCCGAGAAAGAAAGTCGTTGGATGAGGAGATCAAGAATGACAGATAAGAAAGAAATAAGGATCGTGGACAAGTCAACAAGACAAAAAATCTACCATTGGATACTTTGGAGCACCGTGCGAGACGAAAGGAAAGATGGGCTTGCGAAGCCCCAAAAATATGGGTCAAGTTGACCTAGGGTTTTAGACACCTAGGGTTTTGGTATCTAGGGTTTTGACACCTAGAATTCGACCTAAGGATGTCGATGAGTAATTGTAATGTATAAATAAAGGTCATGGGTACCAGCTAGTTTTGGGTTGTTGTTGTTGGGTCGATATTATTGTTGATTTAGTGGTATTTTTGTGTGAGAGATTACTATCGTCTGAGAGAGAGAAGTGCTAAGTGTGATAGCCTTCTGGTATTGTAATATCTTTAGCTGGGTGCGAAGATCGATCCTGCAGCTGGATGCGCAGGAAGGGGAGAGAAGGAGAGGAGAAGAAAGAAGATCGTCTAGCTAAGAGCACAAACAAGAATTGTATGCTTAATCTTAATATATTATAAAGCACAGTTATGTGGACGTAGCTTTAGAGAGAGGGTGAACCACGTACATCTTGTGTTGTGTGTAATTGGTATTTTATCTCTGTCATTGATATCCTATGATTGTATTACTGTTTTAGATATGATAAGTAGATGTGAAGAATAGATCTAAGCTGATAAGTGATATATGAATGTTGTTCTATTCCTGTGTTAGATCCACTTGATATTCCCCTTGGTTGTAGACATCCCTATCCTTCAACCCGCTCATAACTGCATCAGGTGAGACTAGATCTGCTTTGTAGGTGTTGTTGAAAGGGCCAGTAGTTAGGGCTTGTTGGTGCACTCTTGGAGCCTAACCCTGGGTCCGCCCATGTGCCAACACATTTGAAGAATCATAAGGCACTATATATGTTCATGAAATTAATTCAGATGATGTTAATAGTTCTTATTATAAACCCTTAAAGTTGTGGAAAATAAACATAGGGAGTGAGAACTTCCCTAAGCTAGCTTCCATAGGGGATTATTGGGATGAACAGACTGTGAAAGAGATACAATATATGCTACATAAATATGAGGACCTATTCCCTACAATATTTTCATAACTAAAAGTTATTAAAGGATATTTAGGGGAGATGAAGATAGATTTAAATCCTTACTCAAGACCAGTTAAACACAATCCATATCGTCTGAACCAAAAATTTAAAGACAAAGTGAATAAGGATATTGATAGGATGTTAACAACTGGGCTTATTTTCCATTTCGATAAGGCTTGATGGATCACTCCTATCATTATATGAATAAAGAAAGGTATGGAAGATATAAAATTTTGTATGGATTACAGAAGCCTGAATGTTGCATGTGTACATGACCCCTTTCCTACACCTTTTAGTAATGAGGTACTGGATCAAGTAGCAGGAAACAAAACATATTCCTTTACATATGTTTTTTCTGGATACCACTACGTTCAAATTACTGAAGTCAAGAAAAATACTACCTTCATTACTGAGTGGGGATGATTTTCCTATAATGTTATTCCTTTTGGGCTCAAGAATGCCCCATCAATTTTCTCTCGAATAGTGATTGCAACATTCTACGACTTTGTTCATAAATTTCTCGAGGTATACATGGATGATTGGATTGTGCACAAATTACTCAAGGAGCACATTAGACTATTATGTATGATGTTGAGCTGCTGCTGACAACTATAGATTTCCCTTAATCTGAGAAAATGTATTTTTTGTGTACTCTTTGGGAATCTGCTTAGACATATAGTTTGTAGGGAAGGAGTTGTAGTCGATCCTTTAAAAGTTGTAGTAATTCTTAATATGCCTCCTCCTACCACTCTTCAACAATTGCAAACTAATTTGGGTCTACTGAATACTATATGTAACGTCCCCTATCCCAACCAAGGGACATTATGGTGAAAAATATTCATAAAAATGAAATTTCTTCTAACTAAATTAACTCATTTATAGTTAACTAATTTTTTGTAGATTTCAACTACGAACTAGAATAGATTTACCTATTTTACTTCCATAAAATATAAGCATCTACAACATGATAATAATCAACATGAAATGCATCTAAACAACTCATTACAACAACATATAAATCATTCTCATTTACACAAAGTTCATGCACAACAATAACACATGTGAATAAATCAAAAACATGATAAAACACTTATCTTTATACAGGAGTTGTGCAACTAGTTGCTTGGGAAAGATGTTGCACCCAACCAAACACTGATTGTTTAAAATATCAATAGCAAATCACCCCTGAGCTGAGGCTAGTAATCCATGAAAAAGGGTGGTCTCTCACAATCCACATAAGCATTAATTAAACTGGCAATTATAGTGGGGTTGTTACATTCCGCCTCCCCTACAATTGTGCACCATCCTAGGTGCACTCTATCTTGATATACATAAATGAAAATTTACATCACAATACTTACGAAATAAAGTTTTTTTCAATTTTACAACTCCAGCAGTAGCTCCAACCATAATATTATGTTCCTCTCAACTCATCGACCCAAGGAATGCACCACTTGTTTATCATGGATAACCTAAGGGATGTACCATATGTTTATCAAGGCTAACCCAATAAATGAGCCAATATTTTATCAAGGTCCCTAACACAGTTATCTAGGACTCTGAGATGTGGTTCTAGAACTCTAGCTGCTCAAAATGGAGTCTTGCATTCCATTTTCTTCAAAATTGTCAAGAATTTATGGGTATTTCTCCCACGGGTTTTCTTCATTCTCCCATGTAGAATATTCATGTCCGTAATATTTCCATTGAACCTTTACCAACCCTATGGATTTGTTCCTGATAACTTTGACTTTCTGGTCCACGATGCATACTGGTTCTGTTAGCGCTCTGTAATTTGCCCAAGG
>ML778660.1:860061-871773 GCA_009831015.1 Picea engelmannii | reverse complement strand
CCCTCCAAGACTCAGAGAGGGATCTCTCTATCTGATATAGCTTTGTTTTAATAGGTATTAGGCTAGTTATGCAAGTGTGGGGTTGGGGTTTTTAAATGGTTGTTTTGGAATAGCAAGGAGGGCCATTGGGCAAATGGGTTCTGCACTTAAAATTGTGATTCACTCTCAGATCTTAGACATAACTCTTAAACAGGGCAAGGTAGTGGAAATGTTGGATCGAATTAAGTTTTGATGGTGTCAATTTTAGGAAGAAATAGGGGATGAAAATGCGAGCAAATGAGCAGTTAAGAATTCATAAACTAACTTTTCAGAGGAGAAACATAAATATTATCACAAGATCAGATGTAGAGTATTTGATAATAAATTATGCTCTATTACTCTTCTTATAATAATGAGAAATTGAAAACAAACGAAATGATAACAGGAAAACACTCAACAGAGAAGGGAAACGCCACCAACACCTCCGCACAGGAATCCTGTAAACAACATGTTTATTACTGATCATTCATCTAAATATTATAGAAAGAGTTTTTTGGCCAAACATAGCCCACTGTCCAGCAAGGAACCTCACAGGTCGAACCCTCTGTTTGTCTTTTACATGTGTATAAATAAGAAAAGTCATTCAGCCTTCTCCTGGACTTGGGCTCATAACTCTGCTTTCTAAAAATAGAAAATCAATTACAAAAATTCTATGACATCTGGAACACTGGAGGTTTGTTATGTTTTTACTGGCGAATTCACTCTAACAACATCAAAAGATAAATGTAGAGTCAGTCGAATGCTTGAGGTTGTTAGAGATTTGCTGCCAGTTAGGGGAAATTGTGTTTAAACCTCTGCCTGAAATGCGGGAAGACTTTGCCATTTGTCTAGAGAATCTAAATTCCCCCTGGTCGAACTGCCATCTGCTCCCTGATCTTCCTCAACTGCTGCCTCGAATCGTGGATCTTCTTCATTCATTCTGGTGGAATTTGGGTCTTGTCTGCCATAAAAGATAGACCGGTTTTCTATGAAAAAGGGGTCCGAAAAGACGTGGTTTTCTCTTCAACGATGACACTTGGGATAAACCTGAAGGAGTTTATTGTATATGGGCATGTGATGGAAAAAAACCTCCTTCGGTTTCTCCAAATTCGCCTCCATTTGGCCGTAATATCTCCTGCAAGATCGGGACTGTAACGGAAAATTGAGAATCTGGAAACATGGGCCTCGAAGACGGCTTCGATTCTCCCTGATCGTAGTGTCGTTGAAAAAAATGAGAGATTTTTTTGTTCTTCAGCCCGTGATGAGAAAAAACCTCTCTCATATTTTTAAAATCCGTCTTAGTTTGCCCAGAATCGGCCTCAGACGAAAACATGGTGAAACAGGCAAAAATGGCAAAAATATAGAAAAGTGGTTTTTTTCATGAAAAGCGGTATTCCGGACCCCCCCTGAGGTGGTAAGCGGTTTTTTTTTTTAGGGGGGGTCTGCATGAATAAGAACACGACACGTTGAGGGGGGGTGGTATTTGAAAACTACCATTCCGGACCCCCCCTCTCATTAAAGTTCGGATGGTGAGGGGGGTCCGAAATTTTTATGGACCGTTTGTTTTGATTAAATGTTAAATGGATGGGCTTTGATGTATGAAGAGGTGCAAGTGGAGTGTGAGTGGAGTGTGACGTGAGCAAGGGGTGGGGTAGACTTAGGGTAGCATAGGTTTATTTGTTTTTTAATTTTTAGTTTTTTTATTATGTGATTTTTTACGTGTGTTTTTTTTATGTTTGCTTTTTGTTTTATTTGTTTTTTAAATTATTACATGTTTTGTTTTGTATACGTTTTAACTTTTATGTGTTTTTTTTTTGTTTTAATTTGATTATATGTTTTGTATATTATATTTTATTTATTATGTATTTGTTTTATTATATGTGATTTTTATATTTTGTTTTTATTTTTTAATATGTTTTATGTTTTTTAATATATATATATATATATATATTTTAAAATTCTTTTTAATTTAACTTTTAATAAAAAAAAAATTTTAATTTGTTTAATTTAATGTTTAACTAATCTTGATTACTAACCTAGTTACTAACTTAATTAATAATTAATTAATTAATAATTAATTAATTATTAACTAGTTGTTTATTAATTAATTTAACCTATCCTAACTATACTGTTATTTTTGTTCATCCTAAGTCTGATTATTCGTGAATGGGTGGCGGGCGAGAGGTGGCTCGGGGATGAAAAGACAAGGGAATGAGTGGCGTTGAGGTGGACGAAGAATGAAGAAGAGGTGACGGAGGATCAGGCGCAATGGACAGATGACACGTTGGGACAGGGCCCGCCAGAGAAAAATGCTCCATTCCGGACCCCCCCCCCCCCCACCATTAAAAGCAGAATGGTCCGGGGGGGTTCGAAATTCAATCTCAGCCGTTGATGAAAATGTTGGTGCCTCAACCATTCAGACGTGCGCCTTATTTATACCTGATTCTGGACCCCCCCCCACTGTTAAAGGTAGAACAATCGAGGGGGTCCTGAATCCACTGTCAACCGTTGATCTACGCGCTGCTAGATCGACCGTCAATCTAAGTGTGTTCTTTATTCTCCAGGCGCGAATGCAACAAAACTTAGGCTTTAGCGGTTTTGGTGGGTTTTGTGCATTGCTTCCTTTGAAAATAATTTGCAGAGATGAGATATTATTTGCAAACCTATACACCCAGAGTGAAAAATTTCCATTCAACAGATGATCCTATGAATCATAGGGTTATAACAGGTTCCACCCAAAAATACCATTTATGCTCCACCTTGATCACATTCCAATAATTTATGTAGTTAGGGTCAGGCACATATTTCTTTAATAACGACGCATAAAATACATTATACACTCTCATGGATGCAGGAAATTATAGCATGTATGCAATTGGCCCTGGCCCACAATATCTTGTTTCCATCTCTAGAAAACTTCCTAATCTTATTGAACTTTTCTTTACAATTACTTTTAACAACACATATTCTCCCACTTTAAAATCCCTAAAAACTCTATTCTTATATGCATAACGTTTCTGCCTATCCTGGGTAGCCTTTAATTTTTTCTTTATCTTTTCCATGTTCTCTTCCATTTCCTTGAACAAATCTGTCGCAACAATTTCTCAATTTGTTAAATTATCCCAAATTACTGGAGTGTTACACTTTCTTCCATACAATGCTTCAAACAGACTCATTTTCAATGAGGCGTAGTACCCATTTTTTTAGGAAAATTCAACTAAATGAATATAATCTTCCCACTTTGATGGTTGATCCATCACATACATCCTAAGCATGTCCTCAATTATCCTTTTAGTCCTTTCTATTTTCTCATTTGACTTTGGATGATATGTTGTACTAATATTTAAATTTGTTCCAGATCCTTTGACCAACCATTTCCAAAAATTGGAAGTAAACTTTGTATCTGTTATCACACTAAGTTGCCTTGGGTCTTTAGCCCTTAGTTTTTATTTTTCTAAGCCTTTAGATTTTTAAAATTTTTATTTTCTTCTTAAAGTTGTGATTTACTTAGGTCACTTTAATGAATAAAGGTTTAATTCATGGCTCAAATTTTGATCCTCACATAAATTGTTGGCCTAGGTTCATTTTCATGACTTGTGTTTTGATCCCCTTCATGATTTGACACTAAGTTCGACTCACTCCATGACCATATTGAATTGACATGTCACCCTCCTCACTCATGCCTCTGTAGCCTTGCCATGTTGTGCCTTTGTCCTATGTTTACTGGTCAAATCATTTTTTGAAAGGGAGCGTTGCCAACTCACTAGGAATTTCTATAGCGCACTCCCTATCCTTCATCTTTCAACATGATTTGTTATTATTGCGCTGATGTCATCTCTTCCTTGTTTTATGCACCATGGTTAGTTAAAATATGCCTTCATGGTTTCAATATTTATGAGCTTTCAAACAGTTTTTGAATTTTGAAAGTTCAAAACTCTACGCTAAAAAAACTACCAGTTCGGACTAGTTGGTAGTAGTGTTACTAGATCATATGTTGAGGTGGCTTCAGAGGCTGAGATTCTCGTGATACTCTCCTAAGATTTCTATGAAACTTTGAGTTATCATCATTCTCCAGGTATTCCATGGTTTCCCTCATCTGCATGTGAATTTCAAGGAGTAATTATTGCTTGGAGTTTAGGTAGGAATCGTGCCTGCATAATTGGAGGAGGTCTTTTCCCCTCGCACTTTCCTATCAGTTTCTTCCACTCAAACCTGTAGCCACCATTACTTTGTTATCATTCTTAAGAGATATACTCTCCATGCTCCCTATTTCTGAGGGCCCAAGAAAGCTTTATGTCCTATATGCGCAGTGTGCTACCCAGAAACGCTACTGAAATGACTCTGCCTTTTTCCCCTGCCTCATCTTCCTTTTGAATTGGACTGTTTTC
Organism: Picea engelmannii; assembly: GCA_009831015.1. Lineage (NCBI taxonomy): Eukaryota > Viridiplantae > Streptophyta > Pinopsida > Pinales > Pinaceae > Picea > Picea engelmannii. Next base: position 867,367 of record ML778660.1, on the reverse strand, counting down.
GACCCATTTTTCAAAGACAATTGTAGTGAGATCCTTCTTCACCTTATTATTCCTTATCTTTTATGATTTATGAAAATAAAATGGAGTGACGATCACAACTATTGTTTCCTAAGCTAGCAACTAGTTGAGCTAGGGGAGATTCCTGAAAAGGGGCAGCCACGCTTCACTGTCTCTTATTGAATTATGACTCTTTGATTCATAGCCATCATTGTAACATAGTTTTTTAAACCTTTCATATTAAACTATCGAGACTCCTTAGAAGAAGAAGTCGCACAAGGGAGGTATTGTGGTGAGAATTGAGCCTGCATACATGCATTTATTCGAGGAAAATCCCATGGCTAGAGAAGTTTTTCAAAGGGTGGGTTGCCTCACGTTCTGCCAAAATATGTAGAGGGGTCATCTTGAGGTGGCAAGGAAATTTTCCTTACATTTTTATGGCTTGAAGACAAAGGTAGGGGAGCTAGAATTTGAAGTGTCTGAGACATCTATTTCAGCAGCTACAGGGATCCCTATCACTAGAGAGAATTGGTTTAAATCCATGGCCTTAGATGCATCCTTTTCCAAAGACTTCCTTAAGCCTGAATATCAAACTGACAATCTATCCAAAGGGGTGCCAAGAAGTCATCTGGTTGGAGAGTTTGATAAAATGTTGAGGATCATTCAAAGGTACTTCACATGTGAGGGGAGGTTCAATACACTATACCAGTACCATATAAGGCTTTTGTTGCATTTTACTGGAAAATTTGAAATCAACATTCCCTTTTATTTGTTGAGGAGCATAGGCAAAATGTCAGATAGGGTTCAATCAAACTCAAAGGCTGTGGATACTATAATTTTTCATTCTGGGTTGATTGGAATGCTAGTTGTTTATGAAGAGATGAGAAACGAGAATATCTCATGGGAACACTCCATTGTTGTTGCTCACATGAAATTAGACATAGAAGCTACTCCTCAATCACATATATGAAGCCCTTTGCCATCCACCAGTGTTTCTCCAACAAGATCCAACAAGAAAAGAAAGAGTAAGGCCCTTGTTCAAGATCAAGAAGCCATTAAGGAAGTTGCAATAATTGAGGAGGAGGCCTACCATTATCCACAAAGAGACCTTTCACCCATCCTACACAAGAACTAGAAGAGGTCCCTTCCTCTACTAAAGCCACATCCAATAAAGGAAGGAAATTACACTTCTCTTCATCTCCTTCAATAGTTAGGACCAAGATCAAAAATCCTTTCACAAGGTCATCATCTCTCAAAGGGGCTATTGAAGAACAGGTCCTACCAAAGGATTCCACTCTAAAGAAAAATAAGGTTAAGGGTGAAGACATTGAGAAGTCTATGGTTTTAATTCCAAAGAAGAGGAAGGATAAGGGCAAATACATTGAGAAGCCTGTTGAGATAGAAGAAGTAATCCCTGTGCAACATGAAGATGAAGCATTAAAAAATATTTTTGAGACTTTCCACATCACCAATCCACCTAGCAACCAGGCCTTCAAAAGGATGATTAAAAAACTTAGGAAAGCTAGGAAGGAGGTGAATCGTCTGAAATCTGAAGCCCTATATGAAAGAATTAAGATTAAAGAGCTCATGGATGGTTATAGCCAGACTCTTGACTTAGCAATATTTGCAGCAAGAAGAGACCACCCTCTTCATAGGAAACTCAAGAACCTCTATAGGAAAAATAGAGACTTTTAGTCTCACAATAGAAAGATCAAAGCAGAGTTGCAACCATTTCAAGATGAGATAGCTCAAAGAAACTTGAATGTGTTAGTTGAAGTTGTTATTGAAAAGGAGAAGCCAGTAACCAAGGAAAGAATAGCTCCAGTGAATAAGCATGTTACTCCTAAAGGGAAGCATGTTGTTGTGCCAAAGGAAATTCCTCCTTCCACAAGAAGGAGTGTCAGGTTGATGAAGTAATTGGTGAAAGGTGAGCTCCATTTTTTATAATGGCCCCTTTTTGCAAAGATAAGTAATTGAGGAAATACTACCTCTGCCACCTATACAAGCTATGCATGATTCTAATGCATATTGCTCATAATTTTTGGTGTTCCGCAAAGAGTTAATATCTTCAATAGTAGTAGTGCAGACATTTCGTAGTGTTATGGCACTACATAATTGTCTTATTTTCATGTTCTATCAGTCTGCTACCTATAACATTCCCTAATCACCTAAGACTAGTGTAGCGATGTAGCTTCTAACTTCCTCAGGGTGCTACCAAATTTGTCAATGTTGAAATGATGGCACTACCAAATTGCATGCAGACACATAGGTGGGCGCTACCAAAATTTTAACAGAGAGTGAATTACACAGGCGGGCGCTACCAAAATTTTGACAGAGGCTAAATTCTACACAGAGGCACACAGGCTTGGTGCTACCCATTTGACATGCCTAGTTTGGAGGTTGTGCTATGGAATCACAAGGAATTTGATCAAGTCACGACAAAGGCTCTCTATCCAGAGCACTACCAAATGACTCTACCTACAGGTACTTGGAACCAAGGGGGCTCGAATTATCATCTTTGTGAATGGATGATGATGTGGAGAAAGGAAAATATAGCAGCTGGAAACATGATGACAGTTATAAGCCTCTAAAGGACACTTGGCATGTAGGGATATGTGCATCAAAGAAGATCAAGTCAGTTCAAAGTTGGTTGGATTAGTGACCAACATTTTCCCTTTTTGTAGCACAGTTGTTAGTTTAAGTTGTTAGATGAAATAGCTAATTGGAGATTTTTGTGGGAGGAAGGCCAGCTCGCACCTCCAGCTACTGTCTTCCCTTTTGTTATAAATAGATAGTTTAAATTCTTTAGTAGGTTTGAATGGTTGATCTAGGCTCCCTTATTTTGTAATATTTTGATGAAGCTACTGGTTAACTGGTTATGTACTTGATTTGAGACTTCATGATTAATCTAAGTCAACTTTCTTACTCTAGCTTATTTACCTTCGATTTTGAAGTATTCATGCTTGAATGATTCATATGAATTGTTGTGGTGATATTATGATGAATGTTTGATTATAGTATTATTATGATGTTCTTCAGTTTGCTTAAACTTTGAATTCAAGAAGATCTTGTGTTTGAGTTTTTCTTCCTTAGGTTGCTTAAAGACCTGATGTTCATAGAAAACCTCTACATTTTCCTTACCAAAGTCTTGCCTCTATTCACCTTTACTCCCATTTATTGACTGAAGTTAATCAAGACCTCAATTTCATGTGCATGGTAGCCCAAATTTATGAGTTAGAACATTATTATCTTGAGAGTTGTCCATTTGCCCCCTTTAAAAATCATTCACATTTACACATAACCTGATGGGTATTGGGATTACCTTCTATGCAATCTGAGGGTGACTCCTGGTGCTAACATTCTTGGCATCATTTTCAAGGAACGAATTGAAGACATTTCCTTGGGATTGAATGACAAAGATTACTAGTTCTGAAGGTGCATTGGAACTCAATACATTGAAGATTGCAACTTGCACTTGGTGACTCCATTGTTTTAGCTCTGGCTCCTAGAGGTAGACACATGAGATCAAATCCACAACTACCTTTGGTTCCACCTAAGGCTGATCCAGAAAAGATAATCAAGAAGGGAAAAGATTCTCAAGAAAGTTTTTTTGTTGCTTCTACAAGTGCTTCTGGTCAGTTGCCCGATTCCACTCTTAATACTCCAGTTTTTATATCAAGTAATATTCCTTTATCTTCTACTGAAGTATCTAAGAATATTGATTTTGAAAATTTACCTATTGAATACTCCTCCTTTGAACTTGATTTGAAAGATGAATATTTTTAAATCCTTGCTTCCCCTGACATTGTAAAGTGGTTTAGACTTGAGAATATTGAAGATTTTCCTACCTTATCTTTGCTACTCCTCCTCCTGTCAAAATTTCTGCAACCAAAGAAGAGGAAACCTCATCCCCTTTACAGACTATACCATCTTCTTCCAAGACTCATCCTTTTGTTGTGAAAACTGAAATTCCCCCTTTATACATTCCTTTTTCTCCTAATTTTCACACAATCAAGTTTCCTTCTCCTCCTTTTTCACCAAGAGTCCAAAATCCAATGGCAGACGCTAACCCTCCTAGAAATAGGATGGATTCCATAGTGGATACAAGATATTCCCCTCTTGTCTTACCTCGGCCAGTGAATTTTCTCCCTACTGGAGATTATTTAAAATGCATGCCCAAATTTACAGGAGAAGAAGATATAACTGTTGAAGAAAGATCTATAGTTATGCAGAAAATCAAAATATTGAAAATGAGGATGTGTGGATGAGAGTCTTTGTCCAAAGCCTTTTTGGTGAGGCTAGGAATTGGTTTAGAGGTTTGGCCCCTGGATGCATTACTAGGATTCAGGCATTAAATGATGCCTTTTTTAGGCACTCGGGGGATAAAAAGGACTTTTTGTATTATTTAACAAAATTTGGATCCCTAAAGAGAAAAGAGAGAGAGTTTGTCTCTGACTTCCCTAAAATATTCAACAAAATGTACAATAAGATCCCTGCTGAGATAAAGCCTACAAAAAACTCTGCAAAAATCACCTATGTCAGTGATTTCGACCCTGAGTTTTTCCTTCTACTAAGAGAAAGAAGATCAACCTCCTTGGCTCATATGAAAAATGCAGCCTTGGAGGTAGAATCTAATACAGTGGCATATGAAAAAATTAGGGGGAAATCTGATAAAGACAGGAGGAAAAACAAAATTGAAGCTTCAACCTCTTATTCCCCTATGGTCCATCCTCAAGTTGATGAACTTACCAAATTAGTAAAATCCCTTTCTACTGAGATAGAGAAGTTAAAACTTGAAGGAAAATAGACCTATAGAAATACTCAAAATGATGATAATAGAGGTAACTTCATGAGACCCAATAATGCTCCTCAGATCCTTCCAAGAGATCCTAGAAACAGAGATAGGGATGATCAAAAGGTACAAACTCCTTTACAGAACAACCTTATTGTTGATCAAGAAGGAGAGGAGGAAGAAGTTGACCCTGTGATTCATTACTTAGGTGATACATCCCCATTCCCTCACTTGACCCAATCTGCATATGAACAATCCTTGTTCAAATAAATGAATTAAGTAAGGGAGAGAAAGAAAAATAAAGTCCTAATAGATATTATCTGAGATCCAAAAATAATGAGGAAAAGAATGATGCTTCTGATCAACCTACCCAAAAAGAAAATTCTGCCAAGGTTGTGATAGTTGGAAGAAAAGAAAAATATACTCAAAGCCCCCAAGTTTTGATCAGAAATCCTACCCAAGAATCCAAAGAGATCCTAAAATATTCACCTTCCTTCAACTTTGAGAGCGAGATCCAAAAAATCAAGATCCCTATACCTTTTTTGGAATTGATAAAAAATGAAGAATTTAAAAAATATCTCTCCAAAATGTTACAGCCCGAATCTTCTCCAAATGCCACTGATTCAGTAAATTTGCAAGATGAAAAGCCATCAGTCATATTAGGACCTTTGATAGAATATAGAGATTATTCATCCCCTCCCTTATATACATCATTGAACATACACGATAAGGTGTTGCATAATTGTTTAATGGACTCAGGGGCATCCCACAATCTCATGCTCAAAACTGTTATGGATGAACTTGGATTAGAAATCACAAAGGCCTACCATGGCTTATATTCTTTTGAATCTAGGAAATTGAAGTGTCTTGGGGTCATTAAAGATCTGGTTGTGACCTTATTTCAGCTGCCCATGAAAAGTGTAGTCATGGATATCATGGTGGTTGATGTTCCCCCCAAGTTTGGCATGCTCTTATCCATATCTTGGATAAAAAGAATTGGGGGAACCTTGCATATGGACCTATCATATGCTACCATTCATGTGGTTGGAGAGGAGGATAGAAGAATTTACAGGGAAGCTTAGTTGGCCTACATTATTAGTGAAAAAAAAAACCCCACAAATCATCTTATTTTTTCACTTGATACTGATTTGGGATCCAGCATCTTGCAGCTCACTGATGCTCCTGAATCTCCAATTGAAATTAGAAAATAGTCTATTAACTTTTGTGAAGATTCTCCTCTAATCACCTTTGTTTGGAATATGTTCTTTGATGGAGCCTCTTATAGGGAAAGTGTTTGTGTTGGAGTGGTCTTTGTTTCACCTGCTCAAGAGACCATATCTTTGTCCTACAAGCTAGAATTTGAAACTACCAATAATGTGGCAGAGTATGAAGCTCTTGTATTGGGTTTAAGGGCTACAAAAGACATGGGGATTCAAGAGCTATCAGTATTTGGGGATGTTGAATTGATTGTCCATCAGATCAAAAATATTTATCAAACTAAACACCCTAGGCTTAGTGTTTGCACTCTTTTCGTCAATGTGTGAGCAAAAAGTGAGTGCTTACATGCCTAGTTGGGCTCTGCTAGTCATGACAGCTGTGATGTAAAAGGTTAGAAAGAAAACAACTATGCTATTAACAAGAATTAAACAAAAACTAAATAGAACTATGAGCATAGAAATAAAAATAAAAACCAATGACAATGGACCAATATCACCAATGTATTAGCTGGTCTGATAAATGAAATCCAAAGATACACAATGGAGAAAGAGGACTTGGGTCCCTTCCCTCTCCAATGGAAGGCTCTTGAGGCCCTCAACTGATTTGCTCTCCTTTCAAAGAAAAGATGAAATGTAGGTGAAAGAAATCCAATCTTATTCACTCAAGTGAGGGGTGAATAGCTTATGAAATGAAGCTTACAATGTGTATTGCCAAAGAATGGGTCTCTAGCAATCTCAGCAGCATAACAGTATGAAGAATTCCTTGAGAAAATGGTGGTCATTCATGGCTTTTTATAGCCAAGCATTGGGTTATTATGCAACCTCTTTTGAATGTGAAAAGGGGCTCTTTAGGGCACAATTAGGTCTTTGACCAGCCTCCCCATGTAGATTGAGCTCTGATTTGATGTCAAATCGACTTGGGAGCTGATCCATTAGTGGTTGGGAGGCCGACCAGCTTCATAAATGCACCGTTTGGTAGGCGCGCGGGTTTTGTACCCCACAGCCGCGCATATGCGCTCCAGATACGAAGATGTTGCACGCGCGCGCGCGCGCTCAGTGGGTGCATAGCGCTTTTTAATTTTTTGGCCATTTTGCATAGTTTTGACCCTGTTGTTGTGCTGTGGAGTTAATCCTTGTGCCATGAACGACTATTTTTTTGTGCTGATGATGCGGAGTTCTTGTCGCCCTGTGCGGACGAAATTTCAGTGATAACAGATGCCCCCTGATGGATGAGGTTAGGAGCAAAATGTATAGCCGAAATTCATCAATGTTTCTTTTACTGAGAATGGTGTTGTAAGGG
>ML778660.1:816739-838824 GCA_009831015.1 Picea engelmannii | reverse complement strand
GCTCGGATTTGATGTCAAATCGACTTGGGAGCCGATCCATTAGTGGTTGGGAGGCCGACCAGCTTCATAAATGCGTCGTTTGGCAGGCGCGTGGGTTTTGTACCCCACAGCCGCGCATATGCGCTCCAGATACGAAGATGTTGTGCGCGCGCGCGCGCGCTCAGTGGGTGCATAGCGCTTTTTAATTTTTTGGCCATTTTGCATAGTTTTGACCCTTTTGTTGTGTTGTGGAGTTAATCCTTGTGCCATGAACGACTTTTTTTCTGTGCTGATGATGCGGAGTTCTTGTCGCCCTGTGCGGACGAAATTTCAGTGACAACACTTAGATCTTATAGAAATGAAGTATGGGACTTAGTTGATAGTTTTTGCTTATCTTTCAACATTTCATTTATTCCAAGAGAAGAAAATATCATGGTTGATTCTTTGGCTATATCAGAAAGCAATTTCAGAGTCCCCTTTCCACCTAAACTCAAGTATGATGTAGAAGTCAAATACAAACCCTCTATACCTGACAATGTCAAGCATTGGAAGGTGTTTGAAGATGATCTTGAGATCAAAAAATTCCTTGAGACTGCTGATGAGTTTTCTACATTACACATTGATCAAGATCATGACTCTAAAAATAATCCTCATGCTGATGTTTTTCTAAACAAAATTTCTAATCATCATATTGTTTAGTTGCCTAGAAACCACATTCCAAAAGGACTAGTTCCTTTGGAAATATTATTTGACATAAATGATGTGGGAATGAAGGGAAAAGGGTCAACTGATGATGCTGATGTAACTGAGTGAAATGTGGGTACAGAAAAGGATCCAAAATATGTCAAGTTGTCAAGCAACCTGTCAAGGGAGTAGTGGGATGAATATGTTGATCTTTTAAAAGAGTTTGTTGACGTGTTTTATTGGACTTATGAATATCGCAAAACATACAACACAAGCATTATAGAGCACAAGATCCCATTGAAGGAAGAGACCAAACCTTTCAGGAAAAAGTTGAGACAAATAAATCCTATGTTGTTGCCTGTGATGGAAAAGGAGGTAAAAATGATTTTAAATGATAAAACTATTATTCCTTTGAGGTATTCTGAATGGGTGGCCAACTTGGTCCCAGTGAGAAAAAAGAATGGAGAAATCAGACTTTGTGTCGATTTCCGGAATCTGAAAAAAATATCTAAAAACGATAATCACCCCTTGCGCAAGATGGATCATATATCATAGAGGGTGACAGGTGCATCTAGGATGTCCATGATTGATGGATTTTCTGGCTACAATCAGATCTATGTCTTTCCAGAAGATAGAGATAAGACAACCTTTACCACTCCTTGGGGTACATTCATGTACATTAAGATGCCCTTTGGTTTGATGAACGCAAGGGCGACCTTTCAATGAGCCATGGACATAGCCTTTATTGGAGAGAAGGACAAGTTTGTTGTTATATATTTAGATGACATAACAGTGTTCTCACCATCTGATAAAGAACATTATGATCATTTAAAAAAGTTTTTCTTGAAATGCAGAAAATTTGGTCTCTCTTTAAAGGCAAAAAATTCATTGTTTTCCATGGAGGGAAAATGATTGGTGAATATTGTGTCATCTGAAGGGGTAAGGATTTATTCCATAAGGGTAGAAACTATCCAAACCTTGTCACTCTCTATATCCAAGAAGGAAGTTTAGTCTTTCTTAGGAAAATTAATTTTTTGAGAAGGTTTGTTTCAAATTTTGTTGAGTTGGTGAAGTATATTACAACCATGTTGAGAAAGGAAATGAAATAAAATGGACTATTGAATCCCATAATTATTTTGATCAAATAAAGAAATCCTTGACTGAAGCCCCTATGCTCATTAGTCTAGATTACTCCAAGGATTTTCTAATTTTTTCTTTCGCTTCATTTGACACAATAACAGTTGTTTTATTGCAGAAGAACACTGAAGGGTTAGAGAAACCCATTGTTTTTTTTAGCAGATAATTGAGAGATGTTGAATTAAAGTATGACATCATGGAGAATCAATTCTATGCATTGATCAAATCTCTCAAGGCTTTCAGAGTCTATGTGCTACATTCAAGAGTCATTTCATATGTCCCATCAGCTTCTGTAAAGGAAATTCTCATTCATTCTGATATAGACGATAAAAGGAGCAAGTGGATTGCTAAAATAGTTGAATTTGATCTTGATATTAATCCCACCAAATTGGTTAAGAGCCAAGGTTTAGCCAAGTTTATGGTTGAATGTAATTGCACATCCTTGGGGGTAAATTTTATCAACACTTGCTTAAAAAATCAGTAGGTCGAATTGTCTGACAAAGGTTCTCAAGACATCCCTCCATTGGAAGATTGCATCTGGTACAAGGACATTATATTTTTTCTATAGAAATTGCAACCTCCTGATGGTATGGAAAAGAAAAAAGTGAGAGCTTTAAAGCTCAAATCAATTAAATATTTTCTTATTGATCAAGTCTTGTATTGGAAATATCTCTTAGGAGTACTTTTGAGATGCCTAGACCCATAAGAAGCACAAAATATTATGTCTGATTTTCATGACAGTTTATGTGGGGGGCATCACTTTTGGAGGACCACACCATATAAGATTCTTAAGGCTGGGTACTTCTAGCCTAGTTTATTCACCGATGTTTTTGCAAAGATCAGAACCTGTGTCAAGTGTCAGAAATTTTCTGAGAAACAACAACTCAAGTCTTTTCCATTGAAGCATGCGGTAGCTCCAGGACCCTTTCAGCAGTGGGGCCTAGATTTTATTGGGGAAATTCATCCTTCTTCTAGTGGTCAATATAGGTGGATCTTGACTTCCACAGATTACTTTACTAAGTGGATAGAAGCTATCCCTACAAGGAATGCTTCCCACAAAGTGATCGTTGGTTTTCTTGAGGATATTATGGTAAGGTTTTGATGTACTAACAAAATTGTCACTGAGAATGCTAAATCTTTCAAGGCTAAACCATTGATCTAGTTTTGTGAACAGTTTGGAATCACATTGATTCACTCTACTCCTTACTACCCCCAAGGGAATGGACTAGAATATTCCTCTAACAAAAACCTTATAAAGATCATCAAAAGACTGCTAGAGGGAAACAAGAAAGCATGGGATTCAAAGCTCAAGTTTTCTTTGTGGGCTGACAGAGTGACAACACAAAGATCCCTTAGTCTTTCTCCTTTCTAGATTGTGTATGGAGTTGAGGCCATCTTTCCTTCTCATCTTGCCTTGCCTATGGAAAAAATCTTCCAAGAATACCAAGGAGAGTCAGATGATATGATAAGAAGGATACAACACCTGGTAGAAGTGCAACATACTCGGGAGCAACTTCTTGATAAAACACATGACCATCAACAGAAGATTAAGCAGGCTTTCGACAAAAAGCTAAATAAAGAGGATTTTCAGCTAGGAGACTTGGTGCTCAAGTGGGATGCACCAAAGCAAGATAAAGGCAAGCACAGTAAATTTGAAGCCTAATGGATCGGTCCCTTCAAAATTTCTAAGGTATTCTTGAATAACACTTACAAGTTGCAGAATTTGGAGGATGAAGAATTTTTTGTTAGCTTTGTCAATGGGCATTTTCTGAAAAAGTACTTTTCTTGAGCCATGAGTGGCTTTCCATGCCATTGTAAATATCATATTATTTTGTTTTTGTTTTAATAAATGAATCCATATCCCTAGGATAAGGCATTGAAACTACTTGTTCTTGGCAGCTCAAAGGGAGCATGCCATCCCCTGTGGAGCGAATGTTATCACACTAAGTTGCCTTTGGTCTTTAGCCCTTATTTTATTTTTTTCTAATCCTTCAGATTTTTTAAATTTTGATTTTCTTCTTAAAGGTTTGATTTACTTAGGTCACCTTAATGACTAAAGGTTTAAGTCAAGGATCAAATTTTGATCCTCACATAAACTGTTGGCTTAGGTTCATTTTCATGACTTGTGTTTTGATCCCCTTCATGATTTGACACTAAGTTCAACTCAATCCACGACCATCTTGACTTGACATGTCACCGTCCTCACTCATGCCTCTGTAACCTTGCCATGTTGTGCCTTTGTCCTATGCTTACTGGTCAAATCATTTTTTGAAAGGGAGCGTTTCCAACTCACTAGGAATTTCCATAGCACACTCCATGTCCTTCTTCTTTCAACATGATTTGTTATTATTGAGTTGATGTCATATCTTCCTTGTTTTCACCACCATGGTTAGTTAAAAGATTCCTTCAAGGTTTCAATCTTTGTGAGCTTGCTAACAATTTTTGAATTTTGAAAGTTCAAAACTCTGCGTTGCAAAAAACTACCAGTTCAGACCAGTTGGTAGTGGCGCTACTAGATCAGATGCTAAGGTGTATTCAGAGGCCACGTTTCTCATGATAGTCTCCTAATATTTTGTTGAAACTCTGAGTTATCATCATTCTCCAGGTATTCCATGGTTTCCCTCATCTGCATGTAAATTTCAAGGATTAATTATCGCTTGGAGTTTGGGTAGCGATCATGCCTGCATAATTGAAGGAGGTATTTTTCCCTCGCACTTTCCTATCAGTTTATTCCACTCAAGCCTATAGTCACCATTACCTGGTTATCAGTCTTAAGACATCTACTCATCATGCTCCCTATTTTTGAGGGCCCAAGAAAGATTTATCTCTTGTATGTGTATGATTTTAGGGGTTAAATTTCTCTCATGGGCTAATTTTCCCTGGTTTTTCCAAAAATGAGATTCACTATTTTAAAAATGATTCGCCCAAATTCTATAGGATAAAATTATTTTACCTTAAAAATCTCCAAACGTTTATAAAAACTATATAAAATCTTTAGAAATTTGAATATTTTTAAAAAAATATCACCAATCATTTATAGTTGGCATATGAAGGATTAGTAATATTTGCCAAGGTTTCTACATTTTAAAATAAATTTCCATCCTTAAAATCATCCCTGGTAGTGTGCTACCCAGAAATGCTACTGAAACGACACTGCCTTTTTCCCCTGCCTCCTCTACATTTTGAATTGGACTGTTTTCGACCCAGTTTTCAAAGACAATTGCAGTGAGCTCCTTCTTCACCTTATTATTCCTCAGCTTTTAAGATTTATGAACATAAAAGGGAGGGAAAGTCACAAGCATTGTTTCCTAAGCTAGAAACCAGTTGAGTTAGGGGAGATTCCTGGAAAGGGGTAGTCATGTTTCACTGTCTCTTATTGAAGTCTGACTCTTTGTTTCCTGGACATCATTGAGCCATAGTTTTTTAAACCTTTCATATTAAACAATGGAGACTCCTCAGAATAAGAATTCGCACAAGGGAGGTACTGTGGTGAGAAATGAGCCTGCATACATGCATTTATTTGAGGGAGAGCCCATGGCTATAGAAGTTTTTCAAAGGGTGGGCTGCCTCACTTTCTGCCAAAATATGCAGAGGGGTCATCTTGAGGTGGCAAGGCAATTTTCCTTACATTTTGATGGCCTGAAGACAAAGGTAGGGGACCTAGAATTCAAGGTGTCTGAGACCTCTATTTCAGCAACTACAGGGATCCCTATCACTAGAGAGAATTGGTTTAAATCCATGGCCTTGGATGCAGCCTTTTCCAAAGAATTCCTTAAGCCTGAATATGAAAATGACAATCTATCCAAAGGGGTACCAAGAAGTCATTTGGTTCGAGAGTTTGATAAAATGTTGAGGATCATTCAAAGTTACTTCACATGTGAGGGGAGGTTCAATACACTATACCAGTACCATATAATGATTCTGTTGCATTTTACTGGCAAAGTTGAAATGAACACTCCCTTTTATTTGTTGAGGAGCATAGGAAAAATGTCAGATAGGGTTCAATCCAAGTCAAAGGTTGTGGATACTAGCATTTTTCATTCTCGGTTGATTAGAATGTTGTGTTCTGAAGAGATGAAAAAGAGGAACATCTCATGGGAGCACTTCATTGCTACTACTCACATGAAATTAGACATAGATACCAATCCCTTTTCCATCCACCAGTGTTGCTCCAACAAGAGCCAGCAAGAAAAGAAAGAGTAAGGCCCATGTTCAATATCAAGAATCCATTAAGGAAGTTGTAAAAACTGAGGAGGAGGCCTACCATTCTCCACAGATAGACCTTTCACCCCCTACTGCACCAGAACTAGAAGAGGTCCCTTCCTCTACTAAATCCATAGCCAAGAAAAGAAGGAAACTACACTTCTCTTCATCTCCTTCAACAACTAGCACCAAGATCAGAAAGCCTTTCACAAAGTCATCAACTCTCAAAGGGGCTATTGAAAAATAGGTCCTACCAAAGGCTTCCACTTTGAAGAAAAATAAGGATACGGGCGAATACATTAAGAAGTCTGTGGTTTTCATTCCAAAGAAGAAGAAGGATAAGGGAAAAGACATTGAAAATCTTGTTGATATAGAATAAGTAATCCTTATGCAGATGGAAGATGAAGCCTTAAAAAGTCTTGTTGAGACTGTCCACATCACCACTCCACCTAGCAACCAGATGTTCAAAAGGATGAATAAATAACTCATGGAAGCTAGGAAGGAGGTGACTCATCTGAAATCTGAAGCCCTGTCTGAAAGAATTAAGATGAAATATTTCATGAATGGTTACATCCACACTCTTGACTTAGCAAGATTTGTAGCAAGAAGAGCCCAACCTCTTCATAGGCAACTCAAGAACCTCTATAGGAAAAATAGAGACTTTCAGTCTCAAAATAGAAATCTCAAATCAAAGTTGCAACCATTCCAAGATGAGATGGCTCAAAGAAACTTGAATGCGTTAGTTGAAGCTTCTATTGAAAAGGAGAAGCCAGTAGCCAAGGAAAGCATAGCTCTAGTGAAGAAGCATGTTACTACTAAAGGGAATCATGTTTTTGTGCCAAAGGAAAGTCCTCGTTCCACAAGAAGGAGTGTCAGGTTGATGAAGTAATTGGTGAAAGGTGAGCTCCATTTTTTAGAATGGCCCCTTTTTGCAAGGATAAGTAATTGAGGAAATATTACCTCTGCCACCTATACAGGCTATATAGGTTTCTAATGGACACTTCTTAGAGTTTTTGGTGTTCTTCAAAGAGTTAATCTCTTCAATAGTAGTAGCGTAGACATTCCATAGCAGTATGGCGCTATGGAATTGTCTTATTTTCATGTTCTATGAGTCTGCTACCTATAACTCTTCCTAATCGCCTAAGACTAGTGTAGCGATGGCACTGCTAACTTTTCACGGGTGCTACCAAATATTTGAATGTTGAAATGATGGCGCTACCAAATTGCACACAGACACAAGGGGGCGCTACCGAAATTTTAACAGAGAGTGAATTACATAGGTGGGCGCTACCAAAATTTTGACAGAGGTCGAATTCTGCACAGAGGCACATAGTCTTGGTGCTACCCATTCGACATGCCTATTTTGGAGGTTGTTCTACAAAATCACAGGGAATTTGGTAAAGGCACTACAAAGTCTCTTTACCCAAAGCGCTACCAAATGACGCTACCAACAGGTACCAGGAATCAACGAGGATTGAATTATCATCTTTGTGAATAGTTGATGATGTGGATAAAGGAAAAGATAGAAACTAGCATCATGATGACAGTTACAATCCTCTGAAGGACACTTGGCATGCAGGGATATGCGCATCAAAGAATATCAAGTCAGTTCAAAGTTGGTTGGATCAGTGGCCAACATTTTCCCTTTTTATAGCACAGTTGTTATTTTAAGTTGTTAGATGAAATAACTACTTGGATATTTTTATGGGAGGAAGGCCAGCTTGCACCTCCAGCTGTTGCCTTCCCTTTTTTTATAAATATATAGTCTAAATTCTTTAGTAGGTTTGATTTTTTGAGCTAGGCTCCCTTATTTTGTAATATTTTGATGAAGCTATTGGTTAACTGGTTATGTACTTGATTTGAGACTTCATGATTAATCTAAGTCATATTTCTTACTCCAGCTTATTTGCCTCTAATTCTGAGGTATTCATGCTTGAATGATTCACATGAATTTTTTTGATGATATTATGATGAATGTTTGATTATAGTATTATTATGATGTTCTTCAGTTTCCTTAAACTTTGAATTCAAGAAGATCTTATGTTTGAGTTTTTCTTCCTTAGGTTGCTTGAAGACCTGATGTCCATAGAAGACCTCTACATTTTCCTTACCAAAGTCTTCCCTCTATTCACATTTACTCCCACTTACTGACTAAAGTTAATTAACACCTCAATTTCCTGTGCATGCTAGCCTAGATTTCTGAGTTTGAACATTATTATCTTGAGTCTTGTCCATTTGACCCCTTTAAAACTCATTCACATTTATACATAACCTGATGGGTATTGGCCTTACCTTCTATGCAATCTAAGGGTGACTCCTAGTGCTAATAATATCTCTATCTGAAACTACCACTTTAGGCACTCCATGTAGCCTGGAAACTTCCTCCATATATATTTATCCAAAATGTGTTTCCTTCTGTGTAGTCTTTATCATAATAAAATGTGCTTCCTTAGTGAATTTATCCACGACCACCATGATGGAATCATGTTGCTTCACTTTTCTGGTAATATTTGTAATAAAATCAATTGTGATAACTTTCCACTTCCATTCCAAAATGGGAAATGGTTGTAGAAAACCTGCTAGATGATTATGTTCATTCTTCACATTTTGGCATTCTAGACATCTGGCTATGTAATTAGACACTTCCTTTTTCATTCCTGGCCAAAAGTATTGTCTTGTCACAACTGCAATTTCCTTGTGATATCCTAGGTTCCCAAAATATATCACATCATGCATTTCCTTCAACACTTCATTTTTCATCTCAATGGAATTCATCACATACACCTTACCTTCATACATGAGAGTTCTATCTTCTTCTAGGTCATAACTAGAATTAAATTTCTGCTGAAAAACCTAGTTGTAATATCTCTTTTACTTTTAGATAATGCTAATTTGAATTTGTTGCTGCAATAATTTGATCTTTTAGATTAGTCCTGTACATGCTTATGGTTTCAATATGCATTTCATGAGATCTCGTGCTAAGTGCATCAACCACTTGATTTTCCTTGCCCTTTATATGCTTAATTTCAAAGTCATATTCACTCAGGAGTTCCAACCATCTAGTTTGTCTGGAATTTAGTGTTGGATGTACAAACAAATACTTAATACCATAGAGGTATGTCCTTAGCTCGAATTTCTTACCCATAACTTAATGCCTCCACATTTCAATGCATGTACAATTGCTGCTAACTCCAATTCATGTGTAGCATAATTTTTTTCATGCTCTTTTAGTTTTCTGGACTCATAACATACCACATGATCATTTTTACTGAGAACTCCACCAATCCCTTACTTGCATCCATCGCTGCACACAAAACAATATTCATTTGGATCTACAATATTCATTATGCGTGCACTTGTCAATATTTCCTTCAACTGTTGAAAACTTTCTTCACACTTGGAAGTCCATTCAAACTTCACTCTCTTCTTTCCCAAAAAAGTGATTGGACTTGCAATCTTTGAGAACCATTTTATGAATCTTTGGTAATAACCTGCAAGATCCATGAATGATCTAAAATTTGTCACATTATTTTTCCTTGACCATCCTCTAATGGCCTCTATCTTCTTAGGATCAACTTCTATCCTTGCTGCTGAAATTATATGCCCCAACTAGTGAATCTTATTTTGGTAAAAAAATGCACTTACTCAGCTTAGCATACAATGTATGCTCTCCTAAAACTTGCAATACCATTCTTATATATGGCTCATTTTCCTCTTCTGACTTATATTAGACGAGTATGTCATCTAGGAACACAATTGAAAACTTGTCCAGGTACTCCCTCAACACTCCATTCATCAAACACATAAAAATTGGTGGGGCATTTGATAGTCAAAATGGCACTACCGTGAAGTCATAATGCACATATCTTGTCCTGAATTTTTTCTTTCTGATGTATTCTTATTTTATTCTTACTTGATGATATCCTAATCTCAAGTCAATCTTGGAAAAGATACTTGCACCTTTCAACTGATCAAAAAAATAATAAATTCTTGGAAAAGGATATTTTTTCTTTATTGTGACCTTATTCAGTTGTTTGAAATCAATACACAACCTTAGGGATCCATATTTCTTCTTTACAAAATTAGTCAAGGCTCCCCAAGGTGACACACTTGTGTGTATATACCCCTTCTTTAACAACTCTTCAAGATGCATCTGCAACTGCTTCAATTCTGGCGTGCCCATTCTATAAGGTGTATTGGACACTATAAGGTGTCTTAGACACTAGGGCAGCTCCTGGCACCAAATCAATGTCTCTCTTTGGTGGAAATCCTATCATTTATCTAAAAACATCTTCAAAATCCTTTAAGACAGGATGGTCTTCAATGCTTGCCACATTATCTTTGGCCACTTCTTCCATATGAGCTGCAAAAATATGAAATCCTTTTCTAAAACTCTTCTTCAAATGCATAGCTAAAATATCTCCAACAACTATATCTCTTGAAATTCTTTGAATATTTCCGTTCTCCCCTTATTCATCAAGACATGTGATTGTCTTGTTGTACCAATCTAGTACAAAATGGTATTTTTCCAACCAATCCATGCCAATTAGACAATCATATGAACCTAATGGTATGATGTTTAAATATACCTTTGTGTTGATTCCATTCATGTCTATTTGAAAATATTTAACCAACTCATTGATCTTTATTTTATCTCCTGTGGCTAATTGAAATAACCAATATTTTTTATGCTTACTTCTTTGCAAGTGAAATCTTTCAACAATGTTATCATTTATGTAACTATGGCTAGCTCCAGAATCAATCAAAATTGCTATGGGTTGGTTGTCAATCTTACCTTCCACTTCGACCATGGGGGATTCATATTCATCTTTCTTGTTGTCCAAGGATACATAAATACCTGGCATGCTTCCTCCTATGTCTTCCATTTTTATAGCCTATTGAATGTTGTGGATATTCCTCATTATTTCCCCTATGTGAGGGAAGTCACTATACACATGATTTCCCTCACATCCCCAACATTGAACATGTTATTTCCTTGGCCTTTTCCCAAATGAATCTACAGTCTTGTGTTAATTTTGAGATGTTGGACCTTATTGATTTGATTGGGTGTTGTTCCTGAAAAATGGTGGATTAAAACATCTCTTCCTTTGATCCTTTTTCCCTTTCATCTTGTCATTCCAATCCTTTTGGAAAATCAGCCTTCATTTGATTTTCTCATAAAGATGCCTTGTTCTCCTTATGGTCTCCTCAAATGTATTGGGGTTATCCTATTGAATATTTTCACTAAAGGAGGAGGGTAACCCGCTTAGAAACCTTTGTATTTTGACATTCTCATCCTTGATGAAGTCAACATACTTCAACAATTCAAAGAACCTCTTTTCATATTCCTCAATCGTCATGGATCCCAACTTGAGTTCAAATAAATCCTTCATCTTTCTTTCATAGTAATTATCAAATAAATATTTCTCTTGTAAATATCCCTTGAAATTCCTCCATGATATCCTCTTCTCATCAAGGTTATTGGCTTTCTTGATTTGATCCCACCACATGGTTTCCTTTCCTTTCAAGTGGTAGGTTGAAATTCTAGATTCTACCCAAGAGGGGTAATCATGAAGCTAGAAATATTTCTTCATTTCCAATAGCCATACCTTAGCCTATTCTCCTTTCCTATGCTCACCATTGAAAGTTGGTGGCTTAATATTCCTGAGTTCACCTTGCAAGACGTTCCCCCCAAGCCTTATCGTTTTCCTCCTAACACGAGACACGCTTGGGATGTTTCCTGGCCCTGAACTTGCATGGGTTCTTCTAGTGGTTTTACTTGGAGAATGATGGCGTCTTCTCGTGCTTCTTGACATCCTATCATTTCCATGACCATCCCCTTTTCTCTGGTATATTGATGATGACACTTGTATAGAACTAGCTTCTTGCTTGGTTCCAAATTCCTTGTTAACTTTATTATACAACATTTTTAAGATATGAAGTATCTCTTCTTGAGCCTTCATAATACTTTCATTATTATCTCTATAGCTCTGCACTTCACTATGCAGTCTTCTCATAGTGACGGGCTCTTCCTATCCCTTCTTCCATTTGACTCTGTCTTAGCATTCCCCATGCTGACATGAAGACCTATGACCTCTTCCTCATGCTTGTAATATCCATTAACATCTTCCATAACTCGAGTCCCCATATAAGAACCAAATTTATTTTCTTGTACCTCTAATTCTGCAAGAAATGTGCATGAAATAATTACTATTAGAAACATGCATAGCATAAAACATCCTTTCCATTAAAATGCATGTTGTTTCTTCATCCATTTATGAAGGACACACTACACCAACTCAAATTTTGATTCCCTTGATGTTTTCCTCTCTCAAACAACTTTCCAATGACTATACCCATGCCTAAATCCGAGTTTTGAGTGAAAGTTACAACAATTACAGCTGAAATTTCCACCCTTTTACTGCTAAAATAATTTGTTGATTAATTTATTAAAGATTTTACTACCCAAATCAAAAATCTAGGTTGACAAATGTCTTCTACTCCTCAAGAAATTTCTAGTGACTATTTTTCTTCTCAAATCCGAGCTCCAAGATGAAAATTATGGTCTGGACAAGTTTAGGTTGTTTTACCCAATTTACCCCTATATGTTACATGTCTTATTTCTCTTCCTGCACATTTTTCAGGTACCCATAACCAAAATCTGACTCCAGCGTTGGCTTATATGGGTCATAATATTTCCGCCAACTTCTCCACTACTCCAAACAGAATTATGAGCATGGAGTTATTCCCTCTGGAAGTAAAACTGGTGCCAAAATTTTAATCTCACTGTTTTGGCTGTAAATTTTTCACACAAGATCTTTTCTATGAACTATTTATCTCGTTGGATAGCTCAAAGACAAAGTGTACCTTGGTATACCCAATTCTGTTGGTTTTTTAATTGCTAAAAATGTCATTTAGGGCCTCAAAAATGCCCTGCAAGTTAATGATCTTCAAAATTTCAAAGAAAATGGAAAATTTCATATAAAAATTACTATTTTACTACTACAATAGTTGTTTAAATATGAATCGTTGGTCTCAAATCAAGAGAAACAACAAACATTTATTTTAATCTATCAACCATCGACGATTTCCATCCTCCTTTGGGCATGCAAAACATTTTTCCCAAATTGTCGATCCAACTGTCGGTCATCGACCCAATTCCTTGGTGATCGATTTTGTGGAAAAATCTAAACCATCCAATTCAATTGTCAACCATAAAAAATATTCATTGATGAATGAAAATCCTCACTGATTTTTACGATGTCCAACCATCATCCCATCGACAATCAAAGATCCCCATTGGTTGTTGAATACACTTTATCAAATCAATTGACCTGAATATCGGCCATGGACCACTTCTCTTGACTGACATGAAAATTGTTGAGGTGGCATGACACATAGTTGTTGATGTGGCATGACACATCATATTGGGGTGTTAACTTGGGTGATGTCTCATGCCACGTGGATGATGACACCATCATCCACTTTTCCTTCATCGACGATCGACCACTTTTCTTGGACGATTCAGACACCCTCCTAAATTAGTCGATACCCAACCATCAATGTGTCGGTCATCAATGACTTCTCTTGCTTGATTTGAATACTTCACCAAAATCAATCGACAGTTGACCACCATCCCATCGATCATCGACGATTTTTGTCTGTTATTAAAAACACTTCGATGGATTCAGCCAACCCTCGACCATTGAACACCAATGATCAAAGATGTATTGTGGCCAACCAAACTCTTCGCCCAACTCCCTAATTCGACCATCGGCCATCGACAACTCTATTGGTGAGATTTATTACTTGAAAATTTTGACCAAAACTCTGATTGATCTAGACCATTGATCTATCATCAAGGATGATTGTTGTTGTTGATTGTATCAAATTCACCTAACTCAACTAATTCCCATACATCGGCCTTCAACCACCAAAATTTTCTCTTGGTGATTTTCCAACACTTCACCAAACTTTCCAATCTAACCATCGGACATCGGTTGATTCTATTTCTGAGCCTCACACTTAGAAAATTTTGAAAAAAATCCAGGTGAATATGGGTTTTCGATATCATCCATTTCAAAACACCCAAAATGAATCTTGGATATTGATTTGACCAACCTTTCAAATGAATGAAACCTTATGAATTTTTAAATTTATCAAGATGAATCTTGGTCGTCAATTCACCAAAATTCCTGCAACTCTACAGGAGGTCGTTAAAACTCTATTTTCGACCATTCCAGTCCAGATTTCAATATACAATTTACCAAATTGCTCCATGGAATCTCTTAAACAGTCCAAAGTTGTTTAAACCCATATTTCACTCGTGAAATTGGGGATTTCGCTCTATTCTTCTCCATTTTTCCCCAACTCATCAAAGACAAAATATGTAGGAATGAATTTCATGAATTCAAAGCCATCTTGGTCCATACAAGACTAGTGTTTGAACTAGAAGATATTATACCATAATGTAATGTCCCCTAGCCCAACCGAGGGACATTACAATGCAGAGTACTCATAAAAATGAAATTTATGCCAACTAAATTAAGTTATTAACTCATTTATAGTTAACTAATTTCTTGTAGCTTTCAAGTATGAATTAAAAAAAAATCGCTATTGTCTACAACCATAAAATAGAAGCATCTACATCATGCTAACAATCAACATGAAATACAACTAAAAAATGCATTACAACAACATATAAATCATTCTCATTTATAGAAAGTTCATGCACAACACTAACACATGTAAATAACTCAACAACAAGATAAACCACTTATATTTAAACAAGAGTTGTGCATCCATCTGCTTGGGATAGAGGCTCCACCCAACCATAGACTGACTGTTCCAAATATCAACATCCAATATCCCTCGAACATAGGCTAGTAATCCACAAAAGAGGGTGGTCTCTCACAGTCCATTCGCATCTCATAAAACTCACAACCCGTTGATATATTCCTACATCTATCCCGATTTTCCACCAAATCTCTTCCTCTTAACCTGTCCAACCCAAGAAATGTACCCCTTCACTGATCTCAGTACCTCAGGAATACAATTATTTTATTAGGGCATCTCTGGCACAATTAGCTAGGAATATCTCATCTAGGAACTCAAGGGAACCTGTTTCTAGGAAAACTACTAGCAAACAACAACAAACAGTTGTTGTTTTAGTGTAACTCACTCATGAGTTCACTCTTTAGAAATGATAACCTAGTTCTTCAGTTTCTAGCTCCAAATATGCTCTAATACACTCCATATTTCCCTAGAATTTTCCCTCCATGGATGCACCAGATCCAAGGTCTCTTTCTTTATCTCTACTTTCTCCTCATTCACCAAAATACAATGTGTAAAACTACTATCCCAACCCATACGAATTTTCTCTCTTTGGAATTCCTTTCCTGAATCACAGTCTTACCCAAGTTGATTGTATTAAACCCCCATGTTCCCAATAACTTTAGGATGTGATTACTCACACCCACCCTCTTACATGTATTCAATGATTGGCTTTGGGAACACTCAATCAGAAATGTGAAGGTTCATATACAGATAAAAAATTTAGGAAAATGGTTCATATCTTTGGCCATAGCCACATATTATATCTACATAAGCATGAATTAAATTGGGGATTACAATGACGATGTTACACTATTGCAGGTTTATTAGGAATTACACAAGTATAACAACACCTTTGGAACAACTACTAAATAAATCCAAAAAATTTTGTTGGACTCAGGACTGTGATAAAGCGTTCGCACTACTAAAATAAAATTTGAGTATTGCACCTATTTTAACTTATCCTAACTGTAAAATTGAGTTTCATGTGCAAATTGATGCCTCTATGATTGTTTTAGGTGCTATTCTGGAGAAACCAAGGGAAGGAAATAGCAATCATCCTGTCTACTTTTCCAAGAAAAAGATTTTCTAGGATGAGTGCAACTACACTACAATTGAAAGGAAAGGTTTGGAAATGGTTTATGCTCTACAAAAGTTTAGACATTATTTGTTAGGAAATCATTTTAAATTTTTTATTGATCACTCTTCATTGAAGTATCTGGTTAACAAACCTATGTTACAAGGTCAAATCTGTAGATGGTTGTTATTTTTCAGTAATTTTCTTTTGAGATCATTGTCAAGCTTGGTAAACTAAATGTGGGGCTAGATCATTTGTCTAGAATAGAGTTGAGTGAAAGTGTTGGAGTTTTATATGATCAGCTCTCAGATACAGATCTTCTCCATATTGAGGCTAATCCTAATTATCTGTTGAACATTGCATTATTTTTAACCACTAGTACTTTGTCGGAGGGCTATTCCACAACTCAGGAAATGCACCTAGTGGTTCGTGCAAAAGACTTTCAAATAATTGCAAGTCAATTGTACAAATTAGGATTGGATAGAATATTGAGGTGTTGTGTACTAGACCACGAAAGAATTGATATTATATGGGAATGTCATAGTGGAGTTGTGGGAGGACATGTTGGAAGAAAGGAAATTACAAAGAATATATTGCAAGCAAGGTTATGGTGGCATACAATGTTTAAAGATGCCAAGGAATATACATGGGTTTGTGATGTATGTCATATAATGGGGAAGCCATCTTTGTCATGATGAGTTACCTTTACACCCTATACGATCACTGCAAGCCTTTGAAAAATGGGTTTTCGATTTCAGCGGTCTAATAAATCCTCCTGCCAAGCATTCAAAGGAAAGACACATAATTACTGCAACTGATTACCTAAATCGATACGATAAAGTGGAATTTGTTCGAGATTTATCTATAACCAAAACAATATGACTTATTTTTCAAAGTATCATTACCGGGTTTAGTTGTCATCAAAGCTTGACCAGTGATCAAGGAGCCCATTTTATCAATGAGACTATGGTGACCCTAAAAAGATAATTTTTTATTCAGCATCATAAGAGCAGTCCCTACCATCTGCAAGCTAATGGAAATGTGGAAGCATTTAATAAAATATTGGAGATGTGGTTGACTAAATTCTATTACGCAAATCATGAATATTGGTATGAGTGAGTTCCAATGGTGTTATGGGATTATAGGACTACCACAAAGCGATTAAACATGTATACTCCATTCCAACTCGTATATGGCCAAGAAGAAGTAGTGCCAACTAAGTTTCTTACCCCAAGTTTATTCATTGTGCAAGCTACTAAGATGAAAAATGATGAATCCTTTGTTGCATGGATTGATGGGTTAATGGAGCTTGAAGAGGCTAGGTTCTTAGCATATTTTCATCAAACTATGGAAAAATCCTGGCAGAAGGATTGGAATGACCAATATATAAATCGTAAGTCAGTTTTGCAAGTTTAGATAGTCATGTTATACGACAACAAGTACCAGAAAAATCTAAGAAATATACAGATGCATTGGCTGATACTGTTTATAGTTTCGTAAATATGTGACTCTGGAGATGTCATATTAGCACAACTTGATGGATTTCTTCGATCAGGATGGGTGAATGGTACATTCCTAAATCCTTACCTTTCTTCTTCATAAATAATATTTCATTACGCTCCTATCTCCGAGAGTGAGTGTCGTAGGTAGGATTTCCAATTCTGTCTCTGTTTTCTCTTTCCATCAATAAAATGGTGATGTGTCCAACTATCACTGGTCCTAGAAGTCTAGTGGTCATTTCTAAGTCGTCCAAACTGTATATCACCTTTTTGGTTGGGGATATCTAAATAAAATCTCTTCGTATTAAGTGTTTCCAGTGTTCAAATTGTGTGCCCTGTGTTGGTGTGCAATGGGAAGAGATGGGTTTAAACATTAATTCACCAAAAAATCCCAAGATACTGGCCCTTTCGACATCACCTGCATGCATGTGAATTATAACCCGAAGTACCTATGGGGACTAGAGGAACCAGGTTTTCTCACTCATGGGAGAATATGAGGCATTCATTCCTTAATTTTTACTTAACCTTCATTCATATCTTATGTGTGTGAAACCATATCAATACTATAATCTATGACAAATTCATTTAACTATTCATCATATGTGCGGAACCATTTAAAAAATATAATATATGTATATTAACCATTCATCATTGGTGTGCATTAAACAAAATAATAAAACACATTAAAACATTATACACATTAGAGCACAAGGTTTTAACATGGCTCACCCCAAACTAGGCTACATACACAACAACTGGATTTTTTATTATTCATTCATATTCTTCCTTACAATGGGTGTGCATTGTGCTGATACAATGATCTTCATTGAAAACCAAAACCTTCCCAAGTCATTATATGTTGTAGTGCACACATACCTCTCAAATGATATTCAACTCTGCTCACTATTCATTGCTCAACACCCAACTCAACCAGGATCTTATTCTCCAATGTTCACTAGTCATTATATACCATTCCATTCTACCCAAAACCCATTACATATTTATAGTATGTCATTAGGGCTAAGACCATTACAAATCGGTTACAAAGTGGACAAAATGTCCCAAAACTCCTAACTAAATTTCGTCTCTTACATGCTAACTGATGGGAGAGAAGAGAAATGAAGTAGACATGTAGAAATTATCCCCACAATGAAAGAAAAGGAAAGTTGTAAGTGAACCAGCTGTTCAATCCCTCACAGAAGTTGAATCAGAAAAAATTGTAGACCAATTTAAGGAAGAAACAAATCAAGCTTTTGAGCATGCAAAAAAATATCAAGAATAAAGGCATTTAGATATGCAAGTGCATATTTTTGCGTTGCGACAATTTGTGGAGACCACGAGACTTGCACTGTAACACCCTGTTTCCCCCAGTTTGTAAAAATAACTGGACTAGCGAAGAACTGTGGCAAACTCAAAAATGTGAATATGTGATGTGAATGGACCTTGTGGAAAAGGTTGATGAATGTGAATAATATTATGAATTTATATTGCAGGACTACTGAGAGGGGATATGCTGAAAAGAGACCATGATGGCTATAGAAAGGTAGTGGAAGGCACCTGGAAAGGTGGCGTTAACTTCCACTGAAAATCAATACTGTATTTGGACTTCACTGGCCCGGAGAACCAAAAGCAGCTCGTTAGCCCCAAATTAAATTTTTCACAGGTTGGTAGGTAGATGGATCCTCGAGAATTAATGAGGGATGGGAGGTGAACCACCCATCCGTAGAGTCATCAAGCCTGACCAACGCGAGGGAAATCGTGCCACACGCAACCTTGCAAGAGGATAAGATGTGGGGGAGAAGTGATTGGGGGCAAACATGAGGGGAGAAAGAGAACTATGGCGATATGCAGAGTGAGTGATAGCGGAGAGGAAGGAGAGTAACCTTCACTCCTGGTCACTGGAAAACAGAGACACAGTCTCATAGCATCGTGGTCTCAGCTCGGGGGTGGCTAGTGGTAAATCTGTTGGGAGTCGTTGAGCCTATGATTGGGTGGAAATAAGCACCCCTCT
This sequence comes from Picea engelmannii, assembly GCA_009831015.1. Classification (NCBI taxonomy): domain Eukaryota; kingdom Viridiplantae; phylum Streptophyta; class Pinopsida; order Pinales; family Pinaceae; genus Picea; species Picea engelmannii. The sequence continues at coordinate 819,401 of ML778660.1, read as the reverse complement.
CAACAATTGCATAACCCCTGGTGTTACTTTTTGATAAGTGTTTTTCCTTTGGCATCTTGAAATATATGTATTCTGACATTTATGATCATAAGCTGTGAAATTGTGAATGATTTCATTATAAGAATGTTTGTATGGTGTCTTGATCAGTACCGGTAGTTGTATGTTTATATGGAAAGACTACGTATGGATTATGTTCTCATAAATCGTTATTTATATGCATACTGATCTAATTCATACTTCACGTCTGGCTCTCGGGAGAGAGATACCCTTATCTTCCTCAGATAGTACCCTGGGTAAACCTCCCCATAGAGATACCCTTCTTGAAAATCCCATCAAGAACCTGGAAGGAGGACGTGAAGGCTCAAGGCCTTAAGAAATCCCTGACAAGTATCAAATCGATGGATGAGATCCCGTCGAGAGATCTGTGGTCACTCACGACTATCAGATAAGAAGAAGAAGCTGAAAAGTTAAGTTCTTTAACCTTGATAGGTGGTGATTGATGAACGAGACCCCGTCGGGAAATATGTGGTCACACATGACCGTTAGATTGGTAGGATAAAGTAGGGTGTTAAATGCCTTACCACTTGGTCTTTCTATGTCTTCGTGGGTAGCAAAGAGATCAGGATCGTAGATCCCCAAGGTCCATGAGAACATCTGGATCATTGATTTTTCCACGTCCAGGAAGTTGTGGAAGAATGCACAAGTTAGGAACCTGTCTGAGCCGTTAGATCTCGGCTGGAAAACCCGACAGCCGTTGGATCTGTCACGAGATACCCGAGGGTTAAACCCCCAGTGAATAGGGGCGAAATCCCCAAAATAGATATGGATCGTCCGAACTCAGGAGTTCTGGTGATGAGAGATCGGGACTTTCCATGGTGGAAACCCCGAGACAGATCTGGATTGTCCGACTTAAAGAGGCCACGTGTCGCGATATTTCCCATTTCGGTAAATCGGGAATCGTGAACTCGAGAGTTTTGGTGACGAGAGATCGGGACATTCCATGGCAGAAACCCCAAGATAGATCTGGACCATCCGATTTAAGGTGGGTATGTGTCAAGAGATTAACCACATCGGGAAACCAGGGATCGAGGATTCGAGAGTCTCGTGGTTGAGAATTCAGACTCTCGTGATGATAAGTCCCGATGAACGGATGAGATTCTTTCGGAGCATCTCAGGGTCTATAACGACCATCAGATGTGAGGAAGAGATGTCGAATTTAAGCTGGGGCACGAATGCGTGTTAGGGTAAGTGGAGAGCAGATCTGGACGGCCAGAGTCCACCCACCCAGATCTATGGCTGAGGCTTCATTCCATAGACCCCTTGTTGTTCTGCCTTTAGTGGTGAGGTGGGGGGGTCTGGAATCGAACGTGCAACTCTTGAACGGTCAAGATTTATTCTCCTTGATCAGTAGCATTCAGGCAGATTCCGGACCTCCCTTGCCATTCTGCCTTTAATTTGGGGGGGTTCGAAATGGTGTGGTGTGTGAAGCAGGACCCACCTCCTATCACGTTTCCCTCTGGGTCATGTTTTCCCTCTCGCCACCTGCACTCCACTCAACCACGCGATAGGGTCGTTCCTAATGGCTATTTTCTAACCCTGTAGGGATTCGTCCCTATTGGCCAGTCACTAGCCTTGTCAGGTTTCGGCAGTTGTAGAGTCGAACGATTCGACATTCCTGTAGCATTGAGGCACGAAATATAAAGAGGCGCCATGATTATTTGACCTGTGATCATGACCCGCGATCACATGGGAGTAGAGAGAGAGAGAGAGATAGCTTATGCTAGGCCTCCGTAGATATTTCGGGGGCTCTGATTCTATAGAAGTCAAGAAAAATATGATTATGGTAGTGGGTGCATTACAAATTGGTATCAGAGCATGATGACAGCACTCGGCCTAATTGGGATCATGAATGAGTTGCGCATAAGCTCCGTTCGAAGCACTCCTAAGAGGAGTAACCCCCTAACTTAACTCTCTTATCCAGGATCAAAACTTGGAAACGAGAACCCGACTGTGTATGCATGTGAAAGAGTTATGAATTTATGCGCAGGTTATAAAAATGTATCTAACTCTTGACTAATAACCAGTGTTTGTATTTTCACCCAAGTGGATGATCAGCCGTGGGAATTTACAGATGCAGAGAATGGTGACTCACCAAGAGATGGGAGAAGGCTCCCACAATAGAGACGAAGAGTCTGACGAAAGAAGAGAAATAGGAACCCCTCCAGATCTAGCTAAGACTATGAGGAGTCTCATGGTTGAATTGCAAAGCTGCAAGGCCAACAATGAAAGGATGATGAAAGAGCAAGAAAAGAAAACTGAAATTAATGCAGTTTTACTGTAGAGCTTATCCAACCTATAATGACAAATGCATCATGAACCTGAGATGTAGAAACATGGTCATATCAGTGGCCATACTGAGAGGAGCAACTCAAGGAAGGTCCACCCCAGAGGTAAAGGACCAGTGCCAGACGATTCCTCTAAGAAGGAAGCTGGCGATTCAGAAGGCTCTTCCAGTAGCAGGACCAGTTCCTATTCTCGAAGAAAACAGAAGAAGCAAAAGACTTCCAAGGGTCATAAATTTGAGGAATTCAGAAAGGCCAAACCTCCCTCCTTTGATGGTGAGATAAAGAAGGGAGAGGAAGCAGAGGCCTGGCTACTTGGA
>ML778660.1:761992-812614 GCA_009831015.1 Picea engelmannii | reverse complement strand
GCTAGCACTTCCTCCCACAGTAAAAGCACATAATGTTTTCCATGTTTCATTATTGAAGAAATATGTACATGATGCTAATCATATAATTGACTGGTCTGTGATCCAGGTGGAACCGGAGGGAGAATTTCTACCAGAACCCCAATCCATATTGGACAGAAAGGAAACCTCGCTCTGAAACCTAACCATTGCACAGGTAAAGGTGCAATGGAGACATTTTGGCCCAGATGAGGCTACATGGGAAATGGAGGATGCCATGAGACAAGCATATCCGATTTTGTTTACTTCTATACATGCAATTCATGTTAAAAGATAATAACATCGAGGATGATGTTCCTTTAAGGGGGAGGGAATTGTAACACCCCGTTTCCCCCAGTTTGTAAAAATAACTGGACTGGCCAAGAACTGTGGCAAACTCAGAAATTTGAATATGTGATGTGAATGGACCTTGTGGAAAAGGTCGATGAATGTGAAAAATATTATGAATTTATATTGCAAGACTGTTGAGAGGGGATATGCTGAAAAGAGACCACGATGGCTACAGAAAGGTGGTGGAAGGCACCTGGAAAGGTGGCATTAACTTCCACTGAAAATCAATACCGTATTTGGACTTCATTGGCCCGGAGAACCAAAAGTGGCTCGCTGGCCCTGAATTAAATGTCTCACGGGCTAGTAGGTAGATGGTTCCTTGGGAATTAATGAGGGATGGGAGGTGAACCGCCCATCCGTAGAGTTGTCAGGCCTAACCAGTGCGAGGGAAATTGTGCCACACACAACCTCGCAAAAGGATAAGGCGTGGGGGAGAAGCAATTGGGGGTAGACGCGAGGGGAGAAAGAGAACTCTCGCGATATGCAGAGTGAGTGATAGCAGAGAGGAAGGAGAGTAACCTTCACTCTTGGTCACTGGAAAACAGAGACGGAGTCTCACAGCATCGTGGTCTCAGCTCGGGGGTGGCTAGTGGTAAATCCGCTGGGAGTCGCTGAGCCTACGGTTGGGTGGAAACGAGCACCCCTCCCAGCAGTTGCATAACCCCTGGTGTTACATTCTGATAAGTTTTTTTCCTTTGGCATCTTGAAATATATGTATTCTGACATTTATGATCATAAGCTGTGAAATTGTGAATGATTTCATTATAAGAATGTTTGTATGGTGTCTTGATTAGTACTGGTAGTTGTATGTTTATATGGAAAGACTACGTATGGCTTATGTTCTCATAAATTGTTATTTATATGCATACTAATCTAATTCAGACTTCACGTCTGGTTCTCGGGAGAGCGATACCCTTATCTGCCTCAGATAGTACCCTGGGTAAACCTTCCCATAGAGATACCCTTCTTTAAAACACCATCAAGAACCTGGAAGGAGGACATGAAGGCGCAAGACCTTAAGAAATCCTTGACAAGTATCAAATCGACGAACGAGATCCCATCGGGAGATCTATGGTCACTCACAACCATCAAATAAGAAGAAGAAGTTGAAAAGTTAAGTGCCTTAACCTTGATAGGTGGTGATCGATGGACAAGACCCCGTCAGGAAATCTGTGGTCACACATGACCGTTAGATTGGTAGGAGAAAGTAGGGTGTTAAACGCCTTACCACTTGGTCTCTCTGTGTCTTCGTGGGTAGCGAAGAGATCGGGATCGTAGATCCCCAAGGTCCATGAGAACATCTTGACCATTGATTTTTCCACGTCCAAGAAGTCGTGGAAGAATGCACAAGTTAGGAACCTGTCTGAGCCGTCAGATATCGGCTGGAAAACCCGACAGTCATTGGATCTGTCAAGAGATACCCGAGGGTTAAACCCCCAATGAATAGGGGCAAAAGACCCAAAATAGATCTATACTGTCCGATTAAGGAGGCCACGTGTCATGAGATTTCCCATTTCCGGAAATCGAGAATCATGAACTCAGGAGTTCTAGTGATGAGAGATCGGGACTTTCCATGGTGGAAACCCCAAGATAGATTTGGACTGTCCGACTTAAAGAGGCCACATGTCGCGAGATTTACCATTTCGGGAAATCGGGAATCGCGAACTCGGGAGTTCTGGTGACGAGAGATCGTGACTTTCCATGGCGGAAACCTTGAGACAGATTTGGACCATCTGATTTAAGGTGGCTACATGTCAAGAGATTAACCACATCAGGAAACTGGGGATGGGGGATTCGGGAGTCCCGTGGTCGAGAGTTCGGACTCTCATGATGATAAGTCCCGATGAACGGACGAGATTCTTTCGAAGGATCTCAGGGTCTATAATGACCATCATATGTGAGGAAGAGATGTCGACTTTAAGTTGGGGCACAAATTCACCTTAGGGTAAGTGGAGAGCAGATATGGACGGCCAAAGTCCACCCGCCCATATCTACAGCTGAGGCTTCATTCCAGAGCCCCCTTTCTATTTTTCCTTTAGCGGTCGGGGGGGGAGGGGGGGGGGGGNGAACGGTCAAGATTTATTCACCTTGATCAGCGGCATTCAGGCGAATTCCGGACCCCCCTTTCCATTTTGTCTTTAATGGGGGGGGGGGGTCCGGAATGGTGTGGCGTGTGAAGCGGGACCCGCCTCCTGTCATGTCACCCTCCGGGTCGTGTTTCCCCTTTCACCACCTATACTCCACCCAACCGCGTGATAGGGCCGTTCCTAATGGAAATTTGCTAACCTTGTAGGGATTCATCCCTATTGGCCAGTCACTAGCCTTGTCGGGGTTCAGCGGTTGCAAAGTCGAACGATTCGACATTCCTGTAGCACTGAGGCACGAAATACAAAGAGGCGCCATGATTATTTGACCTATGATCATAACCCGTGATCACATGGGAGCAGAGAGAGAGAGAGAGCTAGCTTATGCTAGGCCTTCGTAGATATTTCGGGGGCTCTGATTCTGCAGAAGTGAAGAAAAATATGATTATGGTAGTGGGTGCGTTACATGCACCAATACAAATAGGAAAATAAGTGTAGGTAGAGAATATCGTGTAGATAGTTTAGGTGCAACAAATGAAATATATCGTATCAGGAGAAATACAAGTCATGAAGTAGCGACAGGATCCTTAGAGTTCCCCATGGAAGAATTCAAAGAGAAAGCCAAGGCACTAATTCATATTGACTTAGTGTTACCTCAATTTTTGTTCGAAGTCTTATATGGATCACAGACGAGTGTGACAGAGGAACTTCAAGTTTTCACAGTGTCAACCTTGATGGAGTTGACAAGGACAGTCGCAGATAAAGACATGTTGCAAGAAGAATATGACCAACTTAGGTTGGAATGGGACGAGGCCACACAATGACCAGAGAGAGTGAAATGGGAAGTCTAGGGGGTGTATAACATTATTATAGAAGTACCTAGGGAGGAAGATGCCCCATTTGAGGAACAAGTGACAAAGTTGATTGAATCTATTCGAGGCTTCCACACTAAGATCAATGAATTAGAAGCACAATAGATACCAGGCACTCCCCTGGAGGAAAGGTAGTAAAGAGAGAAGTTGGTGACCTAAACTTTAGATAATATCATAATCATTGAAGAATAATGTGAAAAAATGTATGAAGAAAGCATGGGATCTTGGATGCAACTAACTGAATATCTAGAGCTGCAGGTGATTAGATAAAAGTTACAAGCTGTGTAGGACAAGGAGCATAAGTTTAAGGAATTAATGAGTACATTACCACCAACATATATGGTAACGATAATGGCATAAATCCAAAAGACATACTTAGAAATGAATCAGTTAATGATGGAGCAACAGGATTGCACAAACAATATTGAGACCTTGCAGAAAGAAGCCTACAAGGTGACAATGGAATTAGTAGCTACTCAAAGTCTAGTCAAGCATACAATCTAGGAAAGTGTTGAAAAAGTGAAGATTCATATCACGACAGAGATGGCCAAGGAAATTGTGCAGCAGGAAACTCAAATCAAAGAAAACTTTGCAATGGCTAGAGATACATTAAAAACAATTTTGGTGACATGGAAGGAGGCATAAAGTGTCTCAAGATGAGCCACATGTGAATGTTGGGGAGCTCTTGCAGGAGAATATTTTGGTTCATTTTTAGGAATCATGTAGAAGTGGATCACGTGACATTTTGGTAAAGAAACAATGCACGCGAAAATAAGTTAGCCTAGTTTCAGGAGTTGGCACATGAAAGGCGGAAGTAAGTTAGGAATTTTGGGACATTTTTTCCACTTTGTAACTTCTTTTTGATGTGCTTATCCCTAATGAAATACTATAAATATGTAATGGATTTTTGGGTAGAAGAGGGGAAGTGAGAGAGAAGTTGAGTGAATGAAATTTTAGTTGAAGATTATCCAAGGGGTATGTGTGCATTGTAGCATAGAATGGCTTGGGAATGTTTGGATTTTTATTGAATATCAATGTATGAACATAGTGCGCACCCATTGTAAGGAATATTTTGAATGAATAAAATAAGATTCCAACCATTGTGGACATAGCCCAGTTGGGGTGAACCATCTTAAATTATTGTTTCATGATGTGTATTTTGTTGTGATGTGATTTCTTATTATATTTAATGCACACTTATGATGAATGGTTAATATGCATATGTTAGACTTGTTAATTGGTTCCATGCATATAATGAATAGTTAAATTAATATGTCATATATTGTAGTACTAATATGGTTTTGCACACAGAACATGTGGATAAATGTTAAGTAAATAGTAAGGAATGAATTATTCATATTCCCCCATGACTATAGAAACTTGGTTCCTTCCATCCCCTTAGGTACTTCTAGTGATACTTCACCTTCTTATGGGTGATGTTGAAAGGGACAGTATCTTGGGATTTTCTGGTGAATTATTTTTTAACCCCGAGTCTACCCATTGTGCACCAACACCTAGTCTATGTCATTTTGAAATTTAAATGCTATTGGTACTTTATCTCCTGTCATATTTTCATTTCCAATTATAATCATTTAAAACTCACCAATTGTCATTTCTTTTCTGTTCAATTGTTGGTGCAACCATTACATTTTCGTTTTCCTTGTGACCCCGTTATTGGTTTTCCATTTGCAATCTTAATTACCCAAATATCCCTTGGATATTATCGCATTCATGGGTCATCTTCGACGTTAAGGCTGAATTATTTCCACACTATCACTCTTAATGCATGATGAGCGCGTCACTTCCCACCCATTTCTTATATAATCTTCATTGCTCGACGACCCAACGATTATTGTGTATTCATCTAGTTGCTTGTATATATTAGTCCTGGAGCCCCTTGAGAAACTTGTGAACTCGCATCCATGAATTTTTCCACCTTTTTATGTGTTTACCAACATCATGTTGTTACAATGGTTAAAAAAGATGGTAGGGGGGTCCTCCCAAAAACTGCTATTCTAGCAGAGTTTATTGATCCACAAGTCACTGTTCAAGGCGATCTACATGGGAAGGTAGAACAAAACCGTTTGGTAGAACTTGATTTTACCAAAACTGTTTAATATCCACACATGGCCATACACTTGTTTATGGATTTCATCACACTACCAGACGACGAATTCCAATGATAGTGGAAACCTATTTTCATACCACTACAAGATTCCACATTGATGTGTCTTCACGAACTACTAGTATTCCACACTAATAACGAAGTTTCCTGATGCTTGAAGCTCTTGGTCAATGGAGTGCACACTAGCACCTTATAGTTATATAAGGCCTCCCCAATCCATGTGGAAGATATACATAATCTCACAGTCCTATCTATGGAAGGATAGGATGTTACAGACAGATTCTAGGGCTCGGGGAAACATGACCGAAAGAAGGGGGAGCTCAGTATATATGATAGATATGGAACCAGATGGGGGGGTTGTAGAGTGCATATTCCATTGATAAAGGATGAACAAGTCTTCATGGCCTGCTACGTTATTTTTGAGAAAGTAATGAAAAATTATACTGGAAATGAGTGTACCCTTGATGTTATCATCGTAGTAGAGTTTAGTAAGAATGGTGCACCATTAAAATAGTGTAAATATCTACACACAAAAATGTTATAGGATTTCTCATATGCACATGAAAAAATGGGGTACTTCATCTATGGATATCTATCCGTAGAATTTGCTATGTGGAAATGGAAGCCGCTAGTGGGTTGCAACATCTCCCATTCTTTAGACGACCATCTTGATGAACTTTTCAACCCTTGGAGTAGTCGCACTGCTAGAAGAAACATGACCTCTCACACTACAACCTTCCTGTAGTGGTACAATGAACTCATATTCGTAACACAATGATCGTGAATTCCATAGTCATTATTCAATCGACACACACATAACATCTTGTTCAGAATGAACCGTGACTATAATTTTTTTCGACCTCTTGAGGCCAATATAGTGCTCTTCCATGTGAAATCTCTCCCATTTTACCTGAACTCTCTCCCACTCCAAATATTATTATATGAGCAACCAACAACATATCAACCTCCTTCCTAATGGTTGCTTCAAGTGCAAGATTAATTGGTCTTTGTCTTTGTCTTACTAGCATTGCATATTCTTTTATAGGTATTGTGTGTTTAATAAAACTTGGGTATAAACCATGCAAATCATTGTAGGAAAATATAAATACATGATGGAATTCATAGAACAAGTCCATGAACTTATGTTTCTCTTTTTCTGGAAATTGGGCTCTGATTTTTAAACTCGTTAGATCCTCTAGAGTTGTCTTTCCATCCATCATCCATAGGCTGAAGAGGAGTTTGTGGAACATCATGGGGTTGTAAGGGTACATTAGGAGGATAAAATGGTTGTGGAATAGAGGGCTACCCACCCATGTCTAGGTGACTGGTCAGTATAAGCTAATTAAACTTCTTAGAATCAACATCAAAATGGATTGAGAATCTTATCTTATTATTTATTCCTTTTTTCCATAACATATTGGGTATTTTGCCTCTTCCTCTCCTATTTAATTGGTTTTATCTTCTAAAGAATCTCATCTATTTCCATTTCATAAAATGAATTAAAATATTAAATTAATATACAACATGCAGTAAAAAAACATACTTTGCCAAATTATATTGAATATGATTAACAAGGCCTATAGTGTAGCATAGAATACAAAACGTGCAGTAGGGGAAATGAAAGGGAAATTATTGATGAAAAAAGAAGGAAAAATCATGCATACTCACCATAAATATTCTCTTCCGTATTTTAACCTCTTATTTCCACTTAAAATTCTCTCCAAGACTTCATCATGAGAGTCATGTTGAATTGAACTTGTAGTGTTAGAATATTTCAATATTCTTCAATAAAAATAACAATAGGGGACAACATATAAGGACATGAAAAATGGAAAAGTATGAGAGATTATAATAACTCTCTCATGTTATATAAAATTTCTATGTATAAGAGTTGTTACTAAAATTATTGAGTTGTTTTACTCTATAAACAAAAGAATACATTGACTAGAATCATGGAATATCATATGGAAAGTGATAATATGAATGATAAAATGTAGTGTGTGCACAAAAATAACAATTCTATCCTTCTACTCAAGTGGTAAATTGTAACGGTATATTCATCTTCGTAAGAATACTTTTGATGATAGCCAAGAAAGTCTATAACCATTTCAAAAACCATCACTAGTAATCAGTCACGAGTATTGGTTTTGACATACCGTATTTTATTTTAAAAACATATTTCAAACCAAACCCTAGGTTGATCCTTGTATCAACCCCTTTTTTATTAAACAAAATGTTGAGTAAAACAACCTTTTTCACTTTTAACTGATGGCTACAGCTGGAAAGTTTTAGAAATTTGTTTTTCAAACAACCAAATAATTCATATATCTTCTCCTGTATAAACAATGGGATAAAATTTCAACCCGAACCCAAGATGTCTTTCATATCAAAATTATCCCAATGCAAATAAACCATTTGTTATGGCTAGCTTAGCCCAGAACATTTCTATTTAAATCGTCCATACAACTTCAATTTTGCACTTAAACTAATAGATTACGTAGAGCTACGTGATAAATCAAGTATGGAAAATGATAATATGGGAGGGCGAAGGTCAAAATGAATGTGAGTTTCACAAAATAAATAAACCCAGTGCAAGTTCTTTCATAATGGGTGTTTACAACTAGCTAATTGACAATGGAACATTCATCAAAAAATTAGGCTATCACCACATGACTTCAATTCATTGAGAAAGGATAATATTCTCTAAGATAAGAGGGAAGGAGTTGGAAGAAAAAAATCATACTAAACAACTAGCTATAGAGCTTTGTCAATTCATTTATCAATGGGATTAAGCTACAATAATGCTTAAAGAACCATATGGGTTCTTACATAGTCCAAAATAATTTCTCTTATACATGTTTCAAGCTTGAATCGGTTGCAAAACAACCATATACCAGCTCAACTGAAGCCAAATGTAGCAATAAATCTACCTTTCATAGCCTTCAAAAACCAAATGAGCAAACAATAAACCCTAACAAATTGCAAGGGTGGTAGAATACGAGTTTGGCGACATTAACGCCCCACTCATTTTAGATTAAATCATAAGCATATTAAAGTGCATGTTAAGTCATACGACTTCCCAATAGTGCCACATAAAATATATATTGACAAATGTCCAGTCTTTGGGTATATGTGACAATGACTCCAATCCTGCTGCTACTTATCGAGTGGCCATGACTCAATTCCTTCAGCTTGGGTAGACTGGAAATGTTTCTTACATGTCCTTTGGAACAAGTTTCTATGCACTGTGTATCATGTAAATTTTTCTTTGGCAATGGAAGAAATTATATTTTGTTTTATAACCATCAAACTCTATTTTTTGTGAGAAAAAAATAATATCAATCCCCACTATATCCACCAAAACATAGAAAATAAAAGAAAATTTAATAAAAACTATGACCTTTGTTTCATCTGGGATATGCTCATATTGTCGGGATGTTGGATTTACATATGTTGGTTTGATTTGTATTGTAGGTCATGTTGATGCCCTTTAAAATAGTATTTTCAAGTGTGTTTGGATGTCTATTGTCCATGTTGAAGTTGAATACTTCTTAGCCTTTCTCAATTTAATTGGGATTTATTTACTCAAATTCTTTTAGTTGTGTTGTTGAAATGAAATATTTCTCTACTCAACTTTTATTTGTGTCTACATACATCCTTAGGGTTTCCAATATGTTATGGGCCTTAGTTTTTGGTAGGGTTTTTGTGTCTCTCTATCGTAAGGAAAAAATCATTTTCTTTCATGCAGGTCGAATTTCTGCATACAACTTATTCTATGTGTTGGTTCTTTTTGTCACTTGGGTGAGAAAAAATAGGTACCTTAACTATGTAGTTAGGATAGAAAGACAACACAACAAATTTTTAGTTGATTAGTGTCTCAAATAAAGAGGAAACAAGAAATAATAAATAAGAAAACTAAACTAAACTAACCATGTAAAAACTCAAATGGATGCATGAAAGAGATACAAGAAATAGCTACCAAATGAGACTGATCTTCGAAATGGTAACACCTAGGAGAAGTATGGGAACTTATGAGTCCCCTCTTCCTCCTTGGGAGGGATATTGAATCCCCCAAATACAAATCTTTCTCTCTTCTAACAATGGCTAAAAATGGAAATAAAATGGTGAATATTTGATTGTTGAACCTCTCAAGAGAAGAGAGGAGAAACACTTGCTATGAATGCTCAAGGGGCTCTAAGAGAAAGATGGCTTCTCCAAAACCACTTGAACAACATAAAAATACTCAAAGTTCTTCTTCTTGTATGCACACCATGGTCATGTATTTATAGGACAAATGCAATATTTTTCTTAGATTAATCATAGTGTGAATGGGGCCCCTTTGAAGCTACTTCCCATCCTTTCAGTATCCCCAAGGCAAGATTTCGGGCCAATCTTCTGGTTTTGTCATGGTACACTTTGACCTGGAAGTGGTTGAGGACTGATGCATTAATGCGTCATTTCTGCATCTGCATGGGTTCTTGTGGAGACATTCGTGTAGTCCACAAAATGTGCACAATCAACGTGGTGTTGGCTCGCACAGATGTGTGTAAGTAAGCCTTGTGAAATTTCCATTGAAATTCAATGAACATTTTCATAGTTTTCTTGATGAACATGTTTTGTAAATTCTTGAGGTATGTTGATTAATGTGTTTCTCTTGTATTGTCTTCAACAATTTCCTATATTGTGATGAGCAATTTTTCAGTGATAATATATCCCCCCTTATGTGTGAGGTTATAAGGAGCATACATATAGCTGAAATACATCATTGTTTCTTTTGGTGATGATGTCATCGTGTAGAAGCATGAACGACTTTGTATTGAAGAATTATGAGAGTGATACATTGGAGGGAGAGGGGATGAATATGTTGAGTAGGTATTCTCCAAAAAACAAAATGTTTGTACAAACGAGGTGGGAATGCCCCATGCTTGTGTCATGAAACCAGAATAACATGATTGTAATTGAAAATTGTTGATGAAGTGTATGTCTTTATTGCCCTCAGAGGCATCAATAATGACAGGTGAAGGTTATATGGAATGAGTTGGATATTAATCAATAAATGGAAAATGGTGTAATATGTCGATAACTCAGAGGCATCGATGGCATAGAAAATTCATAGGTCTTTGGTGATTACTAAAAACTGCAACGTTTGCATAGTAAGACCCACCATAACATGAAAATTTATCGGAGTCGAATGTTATGGGGATCAATGACATCAAAAAGAAATGATGACTCTTTTTGTGTTGTCCAAGAATAATCATTGATAGTGGAATGAGAGCCAAGATATTGTCACCTTCTTGGAAACTTGTGCTGACGTCAACAAGGAAGGGGTCGTGTTTGGAAGAAGCAAATGGATTCTTGACATCAATTTGATCAAAATGGTATCAAGAACTATATGGAGGAAATATGGATGAACTCATGACATGGACAAAGCTCAAACTGTATGGGACATAAGAACTTCTCGTTGTTGGGGAAGATGGAATGATGCCAACAACTATAAAACATGACATAGTGTCAGGGGGATGACTATATATTGTGTAGACTGTGTTGAATGGGTGACACTGCAAAGGTGTGTGTGGTAGGTAAAAATATAGAAGTTTGGGACAAGGGTGTCAGTGATATTCAAAATTTTAGACATGATAAGGGTAGCTTTGCAAAGGTGGTGATAATAATGAAATTCCCCAACGAAGGGCGACATAGGTTGTTGTGTGAAAAGGAAAAAAACACCATCTGCTACCATGGACAACATCTATGAAATTTATGAAAATAAAAGGGTAATTTATACAATTACCAAATGAATAAATAATAATTTGGATTGAAAATACATATACAGAAATGGGTGCCCCAGTGAATGATGGCTTGGCCTTGTTGGGGTGCAAGTATGATGGAGTTGACTAATGGAGGGTAGGGGCCCCATTGGTAATTTTTTGTATTGGGTAGATGAGTGGATTTTGAACTTGCATATGGTCAAGTGATGTTGGATGATATGGAGGGTTAATGATAATGCAGAAGTGCATTTAATGTAACCGATGAAACAGGGAATGGGACTCCATAATGAAGTGGTTAGGAAGATGAGGAGAAAGAATTATGAGGTTCTTTCTCTGGGGTGTAATGCTATCAGGACTCCTGATCCTAATTGGTAGAACAACATCAGTATTAATTTTCCAGGGGGTAAATATATGTGGGACAACTCATGGAGGTGAGAATGCTACCATGTAACAATACATGCATGGGATAGAGGTGGGGGTACTGTAGATCTAGATATAGGGGTCCTAAAGGTGAATTCAAGGGGGATGACTCAGATATGTATCTATTTGTAGAGGGATTGAGTGCATGCCAGTTTTGAACATATACCTGAAGGAATCGTAGGGTGGACAAGACTGAATGGTTTGTATAGTGTTGTAACAAGTACCTGCACATACAAAAATCAAATACCTAATGTGAAACATATATGATGATAAATAATATATGACATTTATTTTGTATAAATGATAGTGGGTAAGCATACCTATGATTTTAACATTGGTGGGAACCTTGATGAAAATTTTGGGTGACTCGGAAGGAGGCCAAGGAACAATGAGTTCCTAGAAGAGGTAATACCTGAAGGAGGGTAGGGAATGATGAGTTCCTAGAAAAAAGGAAATCCCCGAGGGAGGATAGGGAACAATGGTACTAAAAGAGCCACTCCCTGAAGGAGGTTGGGTCACCATGGGTTCCTAAACAAGGCACTCCCTAAAGGAGGCCAAGGAATGATGGTTCCTGAGAAAGGCACTCCTTGAAGGAGGATGGGAAACCATGGATTCCCGAACAAGGAACTCATTAAGGGAGTCCAAGGAACGATGGGTTCCTAAGGAAGGTACTCCCTAAAGGATGTCGAGGAACCATCGGTTACCGAACAAAGCACTCCCTGAGGGAGGCCAAGGAATGATGGGTTCCTGAGAAAGGTACTCTGTGAAGGAGGTTGGGGAACCATGGGTTCCCGAACAAGGCACTCCCTAAGGGAGGCCAAGGAATGATGGGCTCCTTATAAAGGCACTCTCTGAAGGAGGTCAAGGAACCATGGGTTCTAGAACAGGGCACTCCCTAAGGGAGATCACAGAACAATGGGTTTCTAAAAACTACACTCCCTGAAGGAGGTCAGGTAACCATGGGTTCCCGAACAAGGAACTCCCTAAGAAAATACATGAAACAATGGGTTCCTGATAAAGTCACTCCCTGAAGGAGGTCATGGAACCATGGGTTACTGAACAAGGCACTCCCTAAGGGAGGATGCAGAACGATGGGTTCCTAAAATAGGCACTCCCTGAAGGAGGTCAGGGAACCATGGGTTCCTGAATAGGGAAATCCCTAAGGGAGGCCATCGAACAATGGGTTCTTGAACAAGGAACTCCCTAAGGGAGGCCATACAATGATGAGTTCATAAAAAATAAACTCCTTAACAGAGGTCAGGGAACAATGATTTACTATAAAAGGAAATCCCTGAAGGAGGTCATGTTTCCCTTATGGGGGTAACTAAAAATGACCAAGGCTAAGGGGGCCTCACCACAAGAAGTAAAGAAACTATCTTAGTGGATAATTATGATTAGTCCATGTGGTTTTTAATCACATGATGTCTAGGGGAAATGGACACAATTTGGTTGTATGAAGGTCCCTACAAAGGTTATGTTGTGGGTTGGTGTTATGTCAAGAGCTAGGTCATGTGGGACCAAGGTGGGAAGTGGTATTGCCCCATTTATTATCATATGACAATTGGGGGAAGGTTTTTTTCTAAATACCCAAGATTATGGACCAAAGTTATAACAATAGGCAGTTTAAAGTTGAAAATCCATCGAAGAGGATCTGAAATAGTGTATCAGATCCACTATTTTATGTAATATCCCTAGCGGGGTTTGGGACTTAAAATTGTGTGGAAACATATCTTATATGGGAATGATTGGTCATAATGGAACTGGAATCCATGAAATCCCTACCAATTATAAGAGATGATCTTATTTGAGAGAGGTTAATGGATTTATCAAGGGAGATACTACTATAGGGTTCACTAATTGAATTGTTAGTACCCTGCCAGCAGTGGATAGGATAACCTAGATGGAGGTTATCACTAAGACCATTGAACAAAGAAGTAGCCTCAAAGAATTATTCATCCTCTAGGAAGAACATAGTTGAGAGTTCATGGTTTCCTTTTGGTTTGGGGGAAGAAACATGCATGAATTCCCCCAAGGATGAATGAATCCACCTAGCCTCCAAGCCCAACTGGTGAGGAGGTGGTTCTATAGGTATGGGCTCATTTTTAGTGGAAGTGCACACATAGTGCATGGACTCTATGTGAGAAACATGATATGAGATTCTAGTGTGAGAATTATGCGGGAGGGTATCATTGTAGGAGAGTTGATCGATGGTGATGATCAATCCCTCATGTAAGATTATCATGAATCTAAAGAGTGAAGACACCAAAACATTCATGGAATGGATGAAATCATGACCCAAGAGATTATTTTAATCCACAGGAACATTCATTACAACAACATTGATCAAAATTGTCTTACTTCCTAACTCAATGGGGAGATTAGGTAAGATCCCTAAGGGGGAACAAATTATACCATCAAAGGATATTAACTCCATCATCAATGGGATAAGAGTAGGCGAGACTAATTGTTTCCAAGACGATGAGGAAATAATGCATGAAGATGTCCCATCATTTATAATACACGGATAAATTGTAAATTTTTTAATGATGACCTATATTTGAAAAGGGGTAGAATATGTCAATCATGCTTGGATAAGTTGATCCCAATCAAGGGTGATGGCTCATAATGAGTGTGGGTATACACTTCCATTTTCCTTAAAAGGATAAGGTCTTGTAGACATTGTGGTACTAGAGGTTGAAGGAGTGCCTCCAAGTCTACATGATTGAGCCTCAGTTGTGAGGTAGATTGGGTGTGAGGAGGGGTTACCCATTTGAGGGGTAAACAATGATGTCGAGGTGCATGGAACCTCACTTGATGGATTAATGGTTGTATGTTGGGGGAGGGGGATTGTTTAAGTAGTGTAATGAGTACTACTAAGTTTATTGTGTTGCATTTGTTCCAAACAAGCTTCTTGGACTAGCTCTAGAGAGAGGTTAGGGAACTGATGGGATGGGTGACCATAGAGCTCACAAAATGGGAAAGGGTGGTTATTCCATTTACGTTTGGTAAATTTATGATTGGTTTGATTGTAGTTATAGTGGGAACTATGAGTGACCCCATATTGGAAAGCATTGACCCCGTGTTGTGGGCACTGGTAGTGGGTTTTTCTCTTCTTACTCCTTGGGAGTGGTGGATGACCAATATAACTAGGAGAGGGGGGCCAAGTTTGTCCAAACTAGGAAGAAGAGGATGGGGTTATATATGGTAGGTTTTTTCATCCTACCATGGTGGTTGATGGTTTGAGAGCCAATTTATGAAGAGGAAGGGCTACAATATGGGTGGATTATTCTTGGATAGTAGTTCATAGCAAGGTGGACCTAAGAAAAGATAATCCTAAAATAGTGGCACTCACTAGTGTGTGTGTGTGTGTGTGTGTGTGTGTGTGTGTGTTGGTTGTGTCGATGTGTCTACCAAATTGAGGACACCTCCCAAGATTAGAGATAGGTTTCTCATGCATCCAGAATGGTGGGGATGTTTTGGT
Source organism: Picea engelmannii (assembly GCA_009831015.1). Taxonomy (NCBI): domain Eukaryota; kingdom Viridiplantae; phylum Streptophyta; class Pinopsida; order Pinales; family Pinaceae; genus Picea; species Picea engelmannii. The sequence continues at coordinate 797,501 of ML778660.1, read as the reverse complement.
TCCTCTATTATTCTAGACTATATGTGAATCTGTGTAAGTGGTAGTGGGAATAATAAATGAACAAGTGTTTCAGTGAATGTGGACTATCTCAACAATGTTTTGAAAGCTATGTGTAATCAATTAGTGGTAATCATACATAAATAAGTAACAATGTAAGATGGTTTGGAATTTATCCGCATGGGGGAATAAAATAAAATTCATGTGTCCTAAAAGACATGTCGTCCTTCCTCTAAAAACAAATGGTCCTTCCAAAACCAGTCAACAGTGGGGCATGAATCTACCAGAAGAGGAGCTATTGAAGGTATGAACAATAAGTTATAATGAGGGGTGAAGGGGGACTATCCCAAAAGTACTAGCGATATTTCCAAACAACCTTTCAAAATCTGATTGAGGTGCAATTGCAACCCACAACTGCCACTTGGGTAGATAAAACCTATATTTGGCCACTAGGATCAAGCACGACATTCATATTTTAGTCCTTAGAAATTGGTCACAGGACGGATGCTTTCCAAGTGTTGGGTGACTCAAGGAGGCTCACACGGAAAAACTAGAGCTCAACCTTCAACCCTTCATAGGTGTATCCCTATCTTATGGTGTAGGAATGCTTGATTGGGAGGATTTTGGTACCCTATTTCACAACTTTCTAAGTTTCAATAAGAAAAGGATATTGGGGAGTAATTTGGATGAATATCCCTGAAATCATAACTTAGACTACAATTTTGTTTTTTTGTTCCTCTTGTGGAGGCTAAAGATGTGTTTTTGATGGTTTCTTTTAGGATGTGAAAGTGGGATGTGAAGTTGGGGTCATGACCAACTTCATTGTTTTAACAATGGTGTGAGCCAAAAGACTTCTATCAAACAAATGAAAACCTTATGATCTTCTCAGATGGGGAGAAGAGCGTACTACAATTCCAAGTATCTAAGAAAAAACATTTTGAGTGAGTTGTGATGGTGTGTGCAAGATGTGAAAGTGTGTAATGATTTTCAATAAATTAGGGAAAATATTTTAGCATGCAGACATCGCTTGGTCCTTTACAAATCTTTATTATCTCTAATTTACTAAATTTCACAAACAATCCTTGCGAAAATTGAAAAATCCCTAAATAAATAGCATGGTGGACATGTGGGTCCTTAATTTTGAGCTTTAATCTCCCTATAATGTTATGTAATATAAGAAATATTTAAAAAACTATCCCTAGATTGCAGACATGTGAGCATGTTTGGGATCTTACAAATCCTTTAAACTCTTGTAGGTTGTTTATGTTTTCATAAAACACTTGAAACTATACTAAGATTGTAAACATGTGGGCATGTATGGGCCCTTACAAACCTTTTAGATTATGTTTCAAAAAGGAAAACTAAATAGGTATTGGCCTCTCCTAAGATGATTGATTTGGTTGCAAAAAATGAGCAAACTAAGAGGTATTGACCTCTCCTAAAATGACTGATTTTTAAAGGGAGATGGAGGTTTATTAAGAAATCTATTTTCTGATTTCCAAGATCATACAAAGGTGCAAAGAAAGAGCATACTCCAATATTGGAAAAATACTCTCCTAGGCCTGGTTTAATGTGATATTTTGTAAAAGGAAATATTTCAATGTTTGGAATTCAAATGCTACACTTAAGTCATCCACGTGGCAACCCAGGAAATAAAAGATGTTCATGGTTCCTTTTAAATTTTAATCCCCTAGATGTCTATGTGTGACTAAGAATCTATGAAAGAATGAATCCCAAGCCTGATTTTTGTGTCTTTTACAAAGTGCATAAAATAAATCTAAACTACCTGGATAAAAATAAAAAATAAAAAAATTGCACAGTCATGCGGATCCACGCAGGTTTAGGCCCGATAGTCATGCTATCTGTGGGGATTTTCCAGTAAAAAATATGCACTTCTCTGTGCATTCAGCGCATCTGTTCTACTTGAACTTGCGCACGCGCAGATAATGGTGGGACATAAATTTAACTTGGGTTCTCTTGATCAAAGGAACAATTATTTCATCTGAGGGTTGGACTAGGCTGGTTTTGATCCTTGGAAACACAAATGAGTGAGAAAGAAAGTTATGATATCCTAATTGGGGAGTATTTGGATCCAACTCCCCACTATGGGCATTAATCTGTTGGGTTATTTTTTCACTTGGATGAGCAAAAGGAGGTCCCTTAACTATCTAGTCAGGCTAGAAAGACAAAACAATAATTTGTTAGTTGATTAGTGTCTTAACTAAAGAGAAAACAAGAAATAAGCAATAAGGAAACTAAACTAAACTAACCATGTAAAAACTCAAATGGATTAATGGAATAGATACAAGAAATAGCTACCCAATGAGTCTGGTCCTTGAAATGATAACACCTAGGAGAAGTATGGGAACTTATGAGTCCCCTCTTCCTCCTTGGGAGGGCTCTTGAATCCCCCAAATACAAATCTTTCTCTCTTCTAAAAATGGCTAAAAAATGGAAATACAATGGTGAATACTTGATTGTTGAAGCTATCAAGAGGAGAGAAGAGAAACACTTGCTCTGAATTCTCGAGAGGCTCTAAGAGAAAAATGGCTTCTCCAAAACCAATTGAACAACATAACAATACAAGACGCCTCTAGCTCAAGGTTTTGCAAATGGGGTATCAAGCTAAGTGGGCTTGATTGTGGGAAAAAATCCACAGCTAAGCGCGCTTGAGCCAAAGGTGTCTTGGGATGGGTGACCACTAGGGAAGTCCTGGTTACCGGGTGCAAACCCCAGAAGTGATGATTGATGCTATGTGATTCATTTCGTTGGTTTCAATCCCATTTCTTCACCCCTGTGAGCATCACCCGATGCAATGAGTGCTAAGTGGACTATTCAAACCATGAGAATTATTGGTCAGTTGCGACTAATACTCATGGATATGGGTCATAGATTAATGACTTACACTACGCAGTTAATCCCAAAAATAATATCTAATATATTGCACTGCGGAAGCCCCTATATGCTTAAACATAACAATACTCAAAGTTCTTCTACTTGTATGCACACCATGTTCATGTATTTACAAGACCAATGCAACATTTTTCTTAGCTTGCTCATAGTGTGAATGGGAGCCCTTTGAAGGTACTTCCCATCCTTTTAGTAGCCCCAAGGAAAGATTTCAGGTCGATATTATGGTTTTTTCATGGTACACTTTGAACTAGAAGTGGTTGAGGCCTAATTGAATGCATTAATGCATCGATTCTGCATTCATGCAGGTTCTTATGGATAAAGTCATGTTGTTCATGCAATGTGTGCATTCAATGTTGTGTTGGATCACTCTGATGTACGTGAGTAAGCCTTGAGAAATTTGCATTGAAATTCAATGAACATTTGCATAGTTTTTCTTATTGAATAGGTTTTGTAAATGTTTGAGGTGCATTGATTAATGTGTTGTGTTAGTATTGTCTTCAACCATTGCTTATATTGTGATGAGAATTTTTTTACTGATAACACTATGTTTCCACAATACCTTCCCATTCACAATAACTCCGCAGAGATGGCCATGCAGTGAGGAGATGGGAAGGTGTGAACATAGTGGTGAGGAGGAAAAGGTTCTAGAAATAGTGTTAGAGATTCATTTTCAGATCTAGCAGTGTTAGAGCTTTGTTGCAGCATTGCTAGAGCAATCAAGGTAGCGTCAGAGCCTCCAAAGCGACGAATAATAATTTTTTTCTTTTGAAATGATTTCTTAACTATGGAAATTAGCTAAAAAGAAATATTTTCTCATTGGAATAATGTTAAATCACATATGATTCAACCAATGGAAATTTTGATATTTGAAATTTTATAAATAGAAAAATATATTTATTTTTCAAAATAAACTAAATTAAATTAGAGTTTTGACAAAACTTTAGATATTACTACATAATTGGATTTTGGATATGATTATAGAATTGAATTAAATTAATACAAGGTCAATGTAGGTTGACCGTGAAGTGAAAACTATAGTCCCTGGTGGAGGTAGGTACTAATTGTTGGATAGTTAGTTTGGATAGTTGGTTGTCAATGATGTCAACCCTTGTTGAAGTCTGGAATCCCTAGAAATGTGGTTGAGATTGATGGTGAGTTAGTTGTCATTGATGTCAACAAGAGTGGTTGATGTAAGCAGATGTGATGGGAGCATTTGATGAGTCCACATGAAGCCCTGAAGGTGTGGTTATAGGACCCAAAGTAGGTTGAGTAATATGGAAATGAAGAACAATGTAAATGCATGTAATATACCCATAGATGGATAATACTCGTCATGTCGTTTCCGGTGATAGTTGGTATGCCACATGGTTCATCATAGTTAAGGAGTTATGCCTTTATGAAGTTGGAAGCCCCTAATAATGGTCAAGAATCCCCTAATTGATTACAAGTCAATTGATGAAAGGGTAAAGTGGTTGTGACAAGAAAGTACTAGAAGCCCTAAGATTAAGGAAAGAGGTTACTATGAAAAAATATATAAACACTTCAACGAGTCTCTCATAATAACGCACACACTTACATTGAATATATATCCTGTGAGAATGTTTTGGTCTAATATTTTGTTCTATTGGTGAATTTGACGTAAGTCTGGGGCAACAAAGAAAGTGAAAAGAAAGAGAAAAAGTTCCATAGTTGCAGAGTGTTAGGGTTTTTTTGTAACCCTAATTAAGAATGCCCTCATGGGTCATGTTGAGGGTGTCCCACGAGGAACCCCTGTAGGTTGCCTAGGGAATGTCATGCGAGGCCCCACGTGAAAGGGAGCCTTATTCTCACGAGGATAAGGAAAATTTGGTACAGATGTTGGTACCAGGTTGCTAAAGGATTTGGAAGAGCTACATGTCAGTATTACAGTACAAGTCAACTACAGGTTACAGGTATGGTTATGTGATTTTCTCTTATGCTTGGTGATGGTATGGTACATGCTTGAGAGGTATGTCTTGTTGATGCATGGTACATATTGGTGATATTTGTATGGTACATTGATTAGTAGTACATCTTGATCATATTGGTATCTTGGAATTTGGTTTGGTTACATGGTGATGATGTTATGGTACATGCATGAGGCTTGTTCTGTAACAACCCTTCATATTCGTAAACTGATCATCAAGTAAGCGAATATAAAATTTTAGTATATATATATATTAAAAAAAACCACTTGATTAAGTTTTCAAGTAACCAGAATCAAGAATAAAACATGAATAAATAATTGTAAGTACTTTATATTTGAAACAACTAAATACAACATTAACATGAAGTATCATATGATTTCCAAATACAATCAATCACTAATAAAAATATATAAACACCATCAATTATTTACCTAACGAAATAACTAAATTCACAATCGCCCATTATCTTTATGAGAATCTACAAGCGTACAAGGTATACCTAAAGACACACAATAAATAAAAGTGTTAACCATATATGACCTTATTTAAGGTGGCATAGCTAGCTCAAAATCTCCTATATAAACTCAATAGTTCTTATAAGTAAAATTTGCACTCCAAGGATTAGCAATTCATCCAACTTCATACTAGAGGTGAGTATAACAACCTTCATTAAAATGATCAAGCAGTATGATAAAATATAATGGTGTAACCATCATTAAAATAATCATAGGTAAATTATGACGATTCATGCACTCTTGTACAACCTCCAAAATTTAATAACCATTCAATTGTTTATCCCAAGAATAATAAGATGTTATTATGAAAAATCGTTTATGAAGTATTAATAAATCTTATTTAATTGCTAAGGCCAAATATGCAAAAGTTTTCACTTATCAAAATAAGATAATTGGTTACAATTACTATTACTAGATTTTGTTTGATAGAGGGCAATTACAACAAAAGAACTAGAAGGGATACCAACTAAGTATCTCACCAAATACTTACATACAAGGTAAATTATCCCTCGAATTTGGATAGAAAACGGGAGCACAGATTTAGATCCACAATGGTGGATGACAAAGTCGTAGACTGAAACAGTTTTTACTCCTGCAAAGATGTAGTGAACCCTTTTTTTTAAAATCGACGTCCAATAAGCCAGCGAGGGATTAGGAATGAGGATTCTGAAGAAAGGTAGGAAGGCCGAGGGAAAACTGGCGATGTATAAAATGACAGATTAACTAAACGACATATCGGCCATTCATCCATTTTGATTTATTTCAAAGCCTCACTGCATATTGCAATGACTTAATCTTCTCGAATTGGGCACATTATTCATGGAAGTGTTATCCATGCATGAGAACAAGGGAATTAGGGTTAGGATTTTCGACACTATCACATAGGTTTCATCACAAGATGTCTACATGCATTCCATCCTTCTTATATCTCTTGTTCTATAAAAGAGACCTAGGGTGCACCATTGAGATGGTTAAAGAGATTTCATTATGAGCTATTGTAGTGTATTTCTTCTTTTCCATTTTTTTAATATAAAATAGATGTGGTATATAGTTTACATCTATGTATCTTTGTTTCTATTTCCAAATAATATGTGTTTGTTTCCAATAATATGTGTTTGTAGATTAATATATTTAAAAGTTGTTATTTTGATTGGAATTTTTAAATTTTCTAACTACCTTATATTTAAATTTTCTAACTACCTTATATTTAAATTTGCTAGAAAAACATTATCATTCAAATTGGACACCCTAAGAGAATCACACGAATAACAAGAAAGGATTATGAAGAATATCATGAGACCACGATGTGAAGGAATGTAAGGAAAGCAATGAAGCTAAGGAGAAGAGAATTATGAAGTACCGAAAGTGTCATCAAATAAATAATTACTTCTAATTGGTAAGTAAAGAGATGATTGAATGGTAAATCAAGTTGGTAATCCAAAATCTAAAGATTGTTATTAAGGAATAAGGAGAGAATAACAAGAAGATTTAAGATGATAAAAGTATGAAGGCTAAGGAAAAAGACTAGTTAGAAGTAGTCGAAGGAGGTCAAAGTTATATAGTTAAAAATAAAAGAAACTTTTAATGATCCATGCTTAATCTTGAAGCATATAAAATTGGGTGAATTTTATTAATTCTTAAAATGTTAAGAATAAGTGTTTGGCTATTGTTGGCACCGGGGCAGACCCAGGGTTCAAATCCAAGAGCGCACCAACAAGCCCTAGCTACTGGCCCTTTCGGCAGCTCCTGCGAAGCAGACACAATCTCACCCGAAACAACTATGAGGGGGTTGCAGGACATATATGTCTACAACCAGAAGGAATGTAAAGTGGATTCAAAGTAACCAACACACAACAATCTAGTATTCTTTATCTTCTTACAACCTACTACGCAAGTTATATCTCAGATCTAACACATTATCATCATAGGAGCATATCAAATGACAAAGAACATAGCAACAATCACACACAACACAAGATATATGTGGTTCACCCTCTCTCTAGGGATACGTCCACAGAACTGTGCTTTATAATGTATTAAGATGAAGCATACAGTTATTGTCTGTGTTCTTATATAGCATATCTTCTTTATTTTCCTCTCTATCTCTCTCATTCCCTTTCCTGGGCACCCAATTGCAGGGTTGATCTCCGCACCCAGCTGAAGATCTTACAATACCAGAAGGCTCTCACACTTAGCACTTCTCTCTCACAAAACACTAATCATAACATCATCAACAACAACAACTAGAACGGCAATACCATCTTGATACCAACACATCCCAGGTTTTTTAGACCTCTATTTATGCATTACAATAGCTCACCGACATCCATAGGTCGAAACCTAGGCGTCAGAAACCCTAGATGCCAAAACCCTAGGTGTCTAAAACCCTAGGTCAACTTGACCGACGTTTTCAGGGCTTCGCCAGCCTGTCTTTTCTTCCTTCTCGCACGGTGCTCCAAAGCATCTAATGGTGGTTTTTTTCTCTTGCTGAGTTGTCCACGATCCTTCTTTCTTGTTGATCTGTCGTCCTTGATCTCCTCGCTCAATGACTTGCTTCATTTTACTTTGCTCTGTATTTTCTTCTCTTTTTCTCACTTCGACCCAATAACAGTCATTGTGTCTTCCACGCAGTTCACATTCTGCCTTTTCTTCCTTGATCTTCGCTTACTTCCACAACCAAGGGCCAACAATGCTTCACATTTGTTGGTCTTCCTTTCCATAGCTCGTAGGGAGTTTTGTCAGTTTTGTTTCTGAGAATTACTCTATTTTGAATGTGAACTGTTGTATGCACTACCTATGTCCAAAATATATTTGTTAATTTGGAATCCATTAGCATTGTTCGAGCCATTTCATGTACTGTCATGTTATTTCTTTCAACAACTTCATTCTATTGAGGTGTCTTAGCAACATATAATTGTCTTTTTATTCCATGCCTGTTGCAGGAGTCCATAAATTCCTTTTAAGTGAACTATCCTCCATTATCAGATCTCAAGCATTTGATTTTTGAATCCATTTAATTTTCAACCATTTCCTTGTAGACCTTGAAGTTTTCAAAAGCTTCTGACTTATTCCTGAGAAAGAAAAATGCAGTCATTCTTGTATAATCATCAACCAATAACATAAAGTATTTCTCACCTTTTAAACCCTTTGTTGTAGTTGGTCCAACTAGATCAGTATGCACAATTTCCAGTTGTCTTGTCATTGAATATTTTTTAGATTTAAACATAGTCTTTGTTTGCTTTCCTTGTTGACAATGCTTGCATAAAGTGTTGGTTGGTTTCGTGATCTAGGAAATTTCTCTAATTGCTTCCCTTTTGCTGACTTTGATAAGGTTATCAAAATGTATGTGACCCATTCTTCTGTTCCATAGCCAACTTTCATCTTCCTTTCCTAGGCAACACTTTTCATTTCCAATTTCACTTAATACATATATGTTGCTTGAATTTCTCGCAACTGTTGCAATCAATTTTCCTGAACCTTATTTTCTTATATCCTACTTTTGTGAATCAAAAGTAAATTTATGACCTTGGTCACACATTTAACTCACACTTAGAAGATTATGTTTCATATCTTCTACTAGTAGAACATTTTCTGCCTTCGTGTTCTTGTTCCCAATTATGACTATGCATTTTCCAATGATTTTAGTTGAATCATCATTTCCGGAGACTGATCCATATATTTCCTTTCTTAATGTAAGAAACCTGTCTCTATCACCTATCATGTGTTTTGAACAACCACTATCAACATACCAACCACGTTTCTTCTGCTTAGCTTATAGAGCGAGTGTGCATTCTTCATTTCTATACTGATTCTTCTTTCTTATCCATGTTCTTTTATGAGGTTCTTGTCTGTGACTGTTGTTGTTTTTTTGTGGTTCTCTAGGAGGAACTGTCATTCTAAAATATTTGGCCATGTGTCCAAAGTTGTTACATTTGTAGCATTCCACTTCAGTGCTCAAAGATTCAAACCTATTGCAACTTCTTCTTTGTGTTTCACTAGGCCTTCTTGGATAACCCTTTTGTGTATTACTTTCAAATTTGTTTATGTTTCTATTGTTAGCTCTGCAATTCACAACTTTATGTCCAAAATTATTACATGCATAAAATAAACCAATTTTTTTGTTTTGATACCTGGGAGTTGAAGATATTCTAAAAGGAGGTACTCTTATGAATCCTTCTTCTTCTCGAGGCCTATATGTTTCTTTCGGTCATTGATTCTGAAATCTGAATCTTCTCGATGGAGGAGTGTCCTTGTAATTTTCTTTATAGACCTTCCTATCCCCTTTGATTGTTTCTGCATAAATTTTTGGATATGTTTCTTGTTTTGTTGTTTTGGAGCTTGATCCCTTTTCTATCTGATTGTATCCAATTCCAAACTTGTCATGATAAGGTTTTTGACTGTTGATAATGTCATTCAAAACTTTTGAGTTGTTCTGCATATTTTTCTTTTGAAGATCCTTTCTTAATGTGAAAATTTATGCTTCCAAATTTCCAATGATCCTATCTCTTCCTTCTAGTTGTTCTTTGAGTGCTTCTTCAATTATTTTATCTTCTTCAATTTGAACCTTCAAATTTGTAATCATTTGTTCTAGTTCCTAAACATCTTCTTTCTTGTCTAGTTCTGCTTGTAGTTTATTTATTTTCTTCTTTTCTCTTTTGATAACTTCTATGGCACACAAAAATTCTTCTCGGTAGTCAACTTTTGCCTCTTCATATTCTTCTTTGGCCTCTTCATATTCTTCTTCGAAGTCTTATTTATCAGAATCTTCTAATTCCATGAATATAACTCTTTATGTCTCAATGTAATTGAATTCATCTTAATCTGATGATGAGATGTCTTATTTGGTGCATAAGATTTTCTTGAAAACTTTCTTTGTGGTTCTTTTGCCTTTATATGTTTGTTTTCTATTTGAGTAACCTTCATCATTTCTCTTTTTCTTATGAGGACATTTGTTATCAAAATGACCAATACCATCACAAATAAAACAAATCAAAGGAATCTTACCTCTATACATGTCGTTGGTTCCCTTGTTAAATCTTCTAACAAAGTTGGACGCTTCTTCATCATCTTTTGAGACGTCACTGTTGCTGCTATGTTCTTTTTATTTTTTCTTTCCCTTTTGATTTGACGTTTTGGATTCTTTAAAGGTTGCTTCTTTTATATCTAGATTTTCCTATTCAGTTCTTATTTCATATGTTGTGAAGATTCCATGTAGTTCGTCCATGCTTATTGAGTTTAAATCTTCTTTTTCTTCTAGTGTTGATATCTTAGGGTCAAATCTCATATGAAGAGATCTTAGTACCTTTTGAACAATTACAGATTCTTTGATTTCTTCTCCCAATCCCAACATTGTATTTACTGTTTCATTGACTCATAAAAATTAAGATGCAATGTTCTCATCTTCCTTCATCTTTAGTTGTTAGAACTGACCTCTGTAAGTTTGAAGCTTTGCTGCTTTGACTTTTGAATCTCCTTCATAAATATTTCGAAGTTTCTCCCAAATATCTTTAGCGGATTTACAATGTGCAACTTTGGTGAACACTGATTCTCCAATACCATTCAGAAGTGCATTTGTGGATTTGGAATTATTCTGACCGAGTTTTATTGCTTTGTCATTTGTCGATGGAACTACTGGTGTTGTGTATCCATCTACAATTGATTGTCAAATTTCAAATCCCTATGCCTGTATATATGTCTTCATCCTTATTATCCAAAATTCATAATTTTGTCCATCAAACCGTGGTATTCCATTTTTATACATGTTGTTTCTCTCCATGAGATACCTTTCAGTGGTTAAATTGATTTCTAAAGGAACCTACTCTGATACCAATTGTTGGATTACTGAGAGGGGGGGTGAATCTGTAATAGAGCAATATAATCCTTTTTAACCATATAATGCAAGTGTTATATCAATGTACCATTGTTTTCCAATATTTTTAGAGTAAATAAACAATGAACAAATGAACAATCATACACATACATAGTACACTAGTGTTTTTACATGGAAACCCAAAGAGGGAGAAAACCACAAAATATTTTTTCTTATATGTCTTGAAGAATTACATTCATTTGAAGCACCAACTTCCTTTGTTTTCCAGATGCAACTCGAAGGAGGCTCCAACCCCCTAGTTTCTCAAGATACAACCTGAGGGAAGATCCAATTCCCCAAATTTCTGGCTACAACTAGAAAGATGCTACAACCCCCTATGTTCTCTGGCTACAACCGAAAGGTGGCTACAACCACCTGACCTTGCCCCATCCAACTGTCCTGACATATAAGTAGAATGATGGAACCACTGTCACACTATCACTGTGAGATATATTGTTGTAAACCTGTACCAATCAACCTACACCAAACAACCTATACCAATAATCTGAACCATGCATCAACCATGCATCAACCTGTACCTCAATCTGTAATCAACATGTACCATAAATAAGTGCATCAACCATGCACCAACCTGTACCAAACAACCTGTAATCAACCTGTACCATAAACCATTGAATAAACCATGCACCAACATGTACTGCAACCTACAAACCTTCCTTAACTTTAACAACAAGAGACTAGAATTTTCATCAAACTTTACTTTAGTCTCACATGACTAGTTTTGGATTAGTCAACAACCCTAACTTGAAATAACCATAACTATGTACCTATAATGAATAAAGATCTGAAAATAGTACATAATGTTCTTCAGTGTGTTTTATGCAATTCCTCTGGGTTTCACTACTTGAAACCTCTCAGAAAAGGAGTTATAGCAAAAATGACATACCTTGTTGAATTTTGGCTTATTCTAGAGAGCGAACTTGTAGAGCATGCCCCACACATAATATTTGTTGTATGGATATGAAAATTGTACACAAAATACTACAGATTGTACTCTAACCAACACATTTTTTCTTACTGAATTTGGATCTGTTATGAAGAAGTTATGACATTTTTACCCGAAACACATGTTTTAGACTAGTTTCAAGACTAGCCACAAACCCTATTTTCCACGGAGTGTAACTCCAAAAATACAATGACCCACAATATGAAATTATCACCAAAACTACTTGAATATGTTTCCTCAATGGCCTCCCAATTTCACAGTCTCAATCATTCAAAAAAAAAAATATTGCGAAAATGGTGAGATGACCTGTAAATAACATACCTTAGAAAGCATCATCAAAAGAATTTATCCTCCTTTGAATTTTGGCCTTCTTTACTTCACCTTCCCTCTGAAATTCAGCTTAGATATAATTTGGTTACCTCAATCACCTATATATATTTAATATTCTCAAGTGTGATTAAAATGAGAAAGCCTTTCCTCTTATTTATACTCTCCAAGTAGCTTCCTTAGAAACATCTTCTAGGTCACTTTTCCCACATAGCCACTTTGTCCACATAGTCACCTATGTCCAACTTTGTCCAATTTTCCACTTGTCCATGTATCCAATAGCCACTTCACCACTTAACCCATTTTCCTCATTTTAGGGTTAACCTTCTTATAACCACTTTCCATAATTAGAAAGTTGTCCATTTACTTTATTATTTAAATAATCCTCCTTGACTTTGTCAATTCACTTTATTATTTAAATAATCCTCTTTGACTTTGTCACTTCACTTTATTATTTAAACAATCTTCTTTGACTTTGTCACTTCATTTTATTATTTAAATAATCCTCTTTGACTTTGTCACTTCACTTTATTATTTAAATAATCCTTTTTTACTTTGTCACTTCACTTTATTATTTAAATAATCTCTTCTTTGCAATCACTTTGACTACTTTGACCTTTTGGGGCTTCTAGATGACTCATGAGGGTTCTCCAACTTCACATGGCCATAACTCTCTTACCTGTAAATATATCAAAACTCATACCATTATACATCAAACAAAATTGGGTCCATTACCCAAACCTTTGTGCTACCAGAATTCGCTATTGGACTTTCTTCAAGGGTTGACATCAATGAAAACCAACCCAATTAATCAACACATGCCCCATGCTCGTGTCATGAAATAAGACCAACATGATTGTAATTGAAAATTGTTGATGAAGTGGATGTCTTTATTTCCCTCGGGGGGCATCAATAATGATAGGTGAAGGTTATATGGATTGATCTGGATCTGAATCAATAAATGGAAAATAGTGTAATATGTCGATAACTCAGAGGAATTGATGGCCTAGAAAATTCATAGGTCTTCGGTGATCACTAAAAACTACAATGGTTGCATACTACGACCCACTGTAACATGAAATGTTATCGGAGTCGAATGTTCTAGGGATCAATGAAATCAAAAAGAAATCATGACTATTTCTATGTTTTCCAAGAATACTCATTGATAGTAGAATGAGAGCCAATATATTGTCACCTTCCTAGAAACTTGTGCTGACATTGACAGGGAAGGGGGCATGACTACAAGAAGCAAAGGGATTCTTGACATTGATTTGATAAAAATGGTATCAGGAACTATATGGAGGAAATATGGATGAACTGGTGACATGGAAAAAGCTCAAACTATATGAGACATAAGAACTTCCCTTGGTTGGGGAAGATGGAATGATGCCAACAACTGTAAAACATGATATAGTGTAAGGGGGATGACTAGATATTGGGTAAACTGTGTTGAATGGGTGATATTGCAAAGGCATGTGGGGTAGGTAAAAATACATAAGTTTGGGACAAGGGTGTCAGTGATATTCATAATTTTAGACATGATAAGGGTAGTTTTGCAGAGGTGGTGATGAAAATGAAATTCCCCAACCAAGGGCGACATAGGTTGTTGTGTGCAAAGGAAAAAACACCATCAGCTACCATGGCTAACATCTATGAAATTGATGAAAATAAAAGGGTAATTTATAAAATTACCAAATGAATAAATAATAATTTGGATTGAAAGTACATATACATAAATGGTGCCCCAATGAATGATGGCTTGGCTTTGTTGGGGTGCAAGTATGATGGACTTGACTAATGGAGGGTGGAGGCCCCATTGGTAAGTTTTTGTATTGGGTAGATGAGTGGAGTATGAACTTGCATATGGTCAAGTGATGTTGGTTGAGATGGATGGTTAATGATAATGTGTAAGTTCATTTAATGTAACCGATGAAACAGGGAATGGAACTCCATAATGGGGTGGTTAGCAGTATGAGGAGAAATAAGTATGAGGTTCTTTCTCTGGGGTGTAACTCTACTAGGACTCCTGATCATAATGGGTATAAAAACATGAATATTAATTTTCCATGGGGTAAATATATGTGGGACAACTCATGGAGGTGAGAATTCTACCGGATAACAATACTTGACTAGGATAGAGGTGGGGGTATTACAGAGCTAGATATAGGGGTCCTAAAGGTGAATTAAAGGGGGATGACTCAGATATGTATATATTTATAGAGGCATTGAGTGCATGCCAGTTTTGAACATATACCTGAAGGCATTGTAGGGCGGACAAGACTGAATGGTTTGTAGAGTGTTGTAGCAAGTACCTGCACATACAAAAATAAAATACCTAACATGAAAAATATCTAATGATAAAGAATATATGATAGTTATTTTGTATAAATTATAGTGAGTAAGCGTATCTATGGTTTTAAAATTGGTGGGAAAAATGGTTCGTTGATGAAACTTTTGGGTGACCCGAAAGGAGGCCAAGGAACAATGAGTTCCTATAAGAGGTAATACCTGAAGGAGGGTAGGGAATGATGAGTTACTGGAAAAAGGGAACTCCCTAAGGGAGGATAGGGAAAAATGGGTTCCTAAAAGAGAGACTCCCTGAAGGAGGGTGGGGCACCATGGGTTCTTGAACAAGGCACTCCCTAAAGGAGGCCAAGGAACGATGCTTCTTGAGAAAGGCACTCCTTGAAGGAGGATGGGGAACCATGGGTTCCCGAACAAGGAACTCCCTAAGGGAAGCCAAGGAACCACGGGTTCCTCAGAAATATACTCCCTAAAGGAGTTCAAGGAACCAGGGGTTACCGAACAAATAACTCCCTAAGGGAGGCCAAGGAACGATGGGTTCTTGAGAAAGGTACTCCCTGAAGGAGGTTGGGGAACCATGGGTTCCTAAACAAGGAACTCCCTAAGCGAGGCCAAGGAATGATGGGTTCCTTAGAAAGGAACTCCCTAAAGGAGGTCAGGGAACCATGGGTTCTTGAACAAGGAACTCCCTAAGGGAGGGCACATAACAATGGGTTTCTAAAACCTACACTCCTTCAAGGAGGTGAGGTAATCATGGGTTCCCGAACAAGGAACTCCCTAAGGGAGGCAATGAAACAATGGGTTCCTAAGAAAGGCACTCCCTGAAGGAGGTTGGGGAACCATGGGTTTCCGAGCAAGGAACTCCCTAAGGGAGGCCATAGAACGATGGGTTCCTAAAATAAGCACTCCTTGAAGGAGGCGAAGGAACGATGGGTTCCTGAATAGGGAACTCCCTAAGGGAGGCCATAAAAAAATGGGTTCTCGAACAAGGAACTCCCTAAGGGAGGCCATAAAATGATGGGTTCCTATAAAAGGAACTCCTTGAAGGAGGTCGAGGAACAATGATTTACTATAAAAGGCACTCCCTAAAGTAGGTCGTGTTTCCCTTATGGGGGTAACTAAAAATGACCAAGGCTAAGGGGGCCTCGCCACAAGATGTAAATAAACTATCTTAGTGGATAATTCTGATTATTCCATGTGGTTTGTAATCGCATGATGCCTAGGGGAAATGGACAAAATTTGGTGGTATGAGGGTCCCTACAAAGTTTATGTTGTGGGTTGGTGTTATGTCAAGAGCTAGGTCATGTGGGACCAAGGTGGGAAGTGGTGTTGCCCCCTTTATTATCATATGACGATTGGGGGAAGGGTTGTTTCCAAATACCCAAGATGATGGAACAAAGGTATAACAATAGGTAGTTTAAATTTGAACATCCACTGAAGAGGACTTGAAATAGTGTATCGGTTCCACTATTTTATGTAATATCCCTAGAGGGGTTTCGGAATTTAAACTGTGTGTAAAAATATCTTATATGGGAATGATTGGTCATCATGGGACTAGAATCCATGACATCCATACCAATGATAAAAGATGATATTATTTGAGAGAGAGAAATGGATTTATCAAGGGAGATGTTATTATAAGGTTCACTAATTGAATTGTTATTACCCTACCAGTAGTGGATAGAATAACCTAGATGGAAGTTATCACTAAGACCATTGAACAAAGTAGTAGCCTCAAAGAATTATTCATCCTATCGGAAGAACGCAATTGAGAGTTCATGGTTTTTTTTTGGTTTAGGGGATGAAAAATGCATGAGTTCCCCCAAGGATGAATGAATCCACCTAGACTCCAAGCCCAAGTGGTGAGGAGGTGGTTCTAGAGGTATGGGCTCATTTTTAGTGGCAGTGCACACATAATGCATGGACTATATGTGAGCAACATGATGTGAGATTATAGTGTGATAATTATGTGGGGGGGTATCATTGTAGGAGACTTGATTGATGGTGATGATCAATCCCTCATGTGGGAATATCATGACTCTAAAGAGTGAGGACAGCAAAAAATTCATGGCATAGATGAAATCATGACCCAAGAGAATATTTTAATCCACGGGACCATTCCTTACAACAACATTGATCAAAATTGTCTTACCGCCTAACTGAATGGGGAGATTAGGTAAGATCCCTAAGGGGGAACAAATTCTAGCATAAAATGACATTAACTCCATGATCAATGGGATAATAGTAGGGGATCCTAATTGTTTCCTAGACGATGAGGACATAATGCATGAAGATGCCCCATCATCTATAATACACCAATAAATTGTAAAGTTTTTAATGATGACGTGTATTTGAAAAGGGGTAGAAGATGGCAGTCGTGCTTGGATAAGTTGATCCCAATCAAGAGTGATGTCCCATGATGAGTGTGGGTATACACTTCCATTTTCCTTAAAAGCATAAAGTCTAGTAGACATTGTGGTACTATAAGTGGAAGGAGTTCCCCCAAGTATACATGATTGAGCCTTAGTTGTGAGGTAGATTGGGTGTGAGAGGGGGTTACCCATTTGAGGGGTAAAAAATGATGTTGAGGTGCATGGAACCTCATCTAATGGAGTAACGGTTGCATGTTGGGGGAGGGGGCATGTTGAAGTAGTGTAATGAGAAATACTAAGTTTATTGTGTTCCATGTGTTCCAAACAAACTTCTTGGACTAGCTCTAGAGCGAGGTTAGGGGAATGATGGGATGGGTGACCATAGAGATCATAAAATGGGAAAGGGTGATTATTCCATGTACATTTAGTGAATTTATGCTTGGTTTGATTGTAGTTATAGTGGGAACTATGAGTGCCCCCAAATTGGAAAGCATTGACCCCATGTTGTGCGAACTGGTAGTGGGTGTTTCTCTTCTTACTCCTTGGGAGTGGTGGATGACCAATATAACTAGGAGAGGGGGGCCAAGTTTTTCCAAACTAGGAAGAAGAGGATGGGGTTATATGTGGTAGGTTTTTTTTTCCTACCATGGTGGTTGATGGTTTGAGATCCAATTTTGGAAGAGGAAGGGCTACAATATGGGTGGATTATCCTTGGATAGTGGTTTTAAGCAAGGTGGACATTAGAAAATATAATCCTAAAATAGTGGCACTCACTAGTGTGTGTGTGTGTGTGTGTGTGTGTGTGTTTTGTCGATCCGTCCGCCAAATTGAGGACACATCCCAATATTGGAGGGAGGTTTCTCAGTATCTAGATTGGTGGGGATGTTTTGGTTCCTCTATTATTCTGGACTATATATGAATGTGTGTATGTGGTAGTGAGAAGAATAAATGAACAAGTGTTTCAATGAATGTGGACTATATCAACAATGTTTTGAAATCTATGTGTAATCAATTAGTGGTAATCATACATAAACAAGTAACAAAGTAAGATGGTTTTGGATTTATCTACATGGGGGAATAAAATAAAATTCATGTGTCCTAAAATACCTGTCGTCATTCCTCTCAAAAAACAATGGGCCTTCATAAATCAGTCAACAGTGGGGCATGAATCTACCAAAAGAGGAGCTAGTGAAGGTATAGACAATCAGTTATAATGAGGGGTGAAGGGGGATTATCCTAAATGTACTAGTGATATTTCCAAACAACCGTTCAAAATCCGATTGAGGTTTGATTGCATCCCAAAACTTCCTCCTAGGTATATAAAACCTATATTTGTCCACTAGGATACCTCGATCAAGCATGACATTTAGATTTTCATCCTCGAAAATCGGTCACAGGATGGATGCTTTCCAAGGGTTGGGTGACTTGAGGAGGCTCACACGGAACAATTAGAGCTCAAACTCCAACCCTTCACATGTGTCTCCTTGTCTTATGGTGTAGGAATGCTTGATTGGGATGATTTTGGTACCCTATTTCGCAACTTTCTAAGTTTCAATAAGAAAAGGATAACGGAGAGCCATTTGGATACCTATCCCAAAAATCGTAACTTAGACTACAATTTTATTTTTGTGTTCCTCTTGTGGAGGATAAAGATGTGTTTTTGATGGTTTCTTTTAGGGTGTGAAAGTGGGCTTTGAAGTTGGGGTCATGGACAACTTCATTGTTTTAACAATGGTGTGAGCCAAAAGACTTCTATCAAACAAATGAAAACTTTATGATCTTCTCATATGATAAGAGAGTACTACAATTCCAAGTATCTAATAAAAAAACTTTTGAGTGAGTGGTGATGGTGTGTGAAAGACATCAAAGTGTGTAATGATTTTCAATAAATTAGGGAAAATATTTTAGCATGTGGACATCTCTTGGTCCTTTACAAATCTTTCTTATCTATAATTTACTAAATTTCATAAACAATCCTTGCGAAAATTGAAAAATACCTAAGCAAATAGCATGGTGGACATGTGGGTCCTTAATTTTGAGATTTATTCTACGTAGAATGTTATCTAATCTAAGAAAGATTTGAAAAACTATCCCTAGATTGCAGACATGTGAGCATGTGTGCGATCTTAAAAATCCTTTAAAATCTCGTAGGTTGTTGTTTTTTTGCATAAAAAACTTGAAAATATCCTAAGATTGTAAACATGTGGGCATGTATGGGCCCTTACAAACCTTTTAGATTATGTTTCAAAAAGGAAAACTAAAGAGGTATTGGCCTCTCCTAAGATGATTAATTTAGTTTCAAAAAATGAGCAAACTAAGAGGTATTGACCTCTCCTAAAATGATTGATTTTTAAAGGGAGATGGAGGTTTATTAAGAAATCTATTTTCTGATTTCCAAGATCACACAAAGGTGCAAAGAAAGAGCATGCTCCAATATTGGAAAAATACTCTCCTAGTCCTGATTTAATGTGAAATTTTAAAAGGAAATATTTCGATGTTTGGAATTCAAATGCTACACTTAAGCCATCCATGTGGCAACCAAGGAAATAAAATATGTTCATGGTTCCTTTTAAACTTTAATCCCCCTAGATGTCTATGTGTGACTAAGTATCTATGAAAGAATGAATCCCAAGCCTATTTTTTGTGGCTTTTACAAAGTGCATAACATAAATCTAAACTACTTGGATAAAAATAAAAAATAAAAAAATTGCACAGTCGTGTAGACCCGTGCAAGTTTGGGCCCGACAACCGTGTTATCTGTGGAGTTTTTCCAGTAAAGAATCTGCACTGCTCTATGCAGTTGGTGCATATGTTCTAGTCGAACTCACGAACACACAAAGAAATGGTGGGACAAAAAATTAACTTGGGTTCTCTTGATCAAAGGACCAATTATTTCATTTGAGAGTTGGACTAGGCTAGTTTTGATCCTTGCAAACACAAATGAGTGAGAAATAAAGTTATGATAGCTTAATTGGGGAGTATTTTGATCCAACTCCCCACTATGGTTGCCAATATGTTGGGCTATTTTTTTCACTTGGGTGAGCAAAAGGAGGTTCCTTAATTATCTAGTTAGGATAGCAAGACAGAACAACAATTTGTTAGTTGATTAGTGGCTTAACTAAAGAGAAAACAAGAAATGAGAAATAAGGAAACAAAACTAAACTAACCATGTAAAAACTCAAATGGATGCATGAAAGAGATACAATAAATAACTACCAAATGAGATTGATCCTCAAAATGATAAAACCTAGGAGAAGTATGGGAACTAATGAGTCCCCTCTTCCTCCTTGGGAGGGCTCTTGAATCCCCCAAATACAAAGCTTTCTCTCTTCTAACAATGGCTAAAAATTGGAAATACAATGATGAAGACTTGATTGTTGAACCTCTCAAGATGAGAGAGGAGCAACAATTTCTATGAATGCTCAAGAGGCTCTAAGAGAAATATGGCTTCTCCAAAACCAATTGAACAACATAACAATAATCATAGCTCTTCTACTTGTATTCACACCATGGTCATGCATTTATAACACCAATGCAATATTTTTCTTAGCTTTCTCATAGTGTGAATGGGATCTCTTTGAAGGTACTTACCATCCTTTCAGTAGCCCCAAGGCAATATTTTGGGTTGATATTGTGGTTTTGTCATGGTACACTTTGACCTAGAAGTGGTTGAGGCCCGACTGAATGCATTAATGCATTGGTTCCACATTCATGCAGGTTCTTATGGATAAAGTCACACTTTCCATGCAACATGTTCATTCAATGTTGTGTTGGATCACTTTGATGTACGCAAGTAAGCCTTGAGAGATTTGCATTGAAATTCAATGAACATTTTCATAATTTTGCTTATTGAACAGGTTTTGTAAATGTTTGAGGTGCATTGATTAATGTGTTGTGTTAGTATTGTATTCAACCATTTCCTATATTGTGATGAGCAATTTTTTACCGATAACACTATGTTTCCACAAGACCTTCTCATTCACAATAACTCCACGGAGATGGCATGCAGTGTGGAGATGGAAAGGTGTGAACTATAGTGGTGAGGAGGAAAAGGACCAAGAAATAGTGTTAGAGATTCATTTTAAGATCTAGCAATGTTAGAGATTTGTTGCAGCATTTCCAGAGCACTCAAGGTAGCGTCAGAGCCTCCAAAGCGGTGAATAATAATTTTTTTCTTTCAAATTGATTTCTTAACTATGGAAATTAGCTAAAAATAAATGTTTTCTCATTGGAATAATGTTAAATCACATATGATTCAACCAATGGAAAATTTGATATTTGAAATTTTATAAATAGAAAAATATATTTATTTTTCAAAATAAACTAAATTGAATTAGAGTTTTGAAAAAACTTTAAATATGATTACATAATTGGATTTTGGATATGATTATAGAATTGGATTGAATTATTACAAGGTCAATGTAGGTTAACCACGAAGTGAAAACTATAGTCCCTGGAAAAGGTAGGTACTAATTGTTGGATAGTTAGTTTGGATTGTTGGTTGCCAATAATGTCAACCCTTGGTGAAGTCTAGAATCCCTAGAAATGTGGTTGAGATTGATGGTGAGTTAGTTTTCGTTGATATAAAAAAGAATGGTTGATGTAAGCAGATGTGATGGGAGCATTTGATGAGTCTACATGAAGCCCTGAATATGTGGTTATAAGAGACAAAGTAGGTTGACTAATATGGACATGAAGGATAATGTAAATGCATGTAATATACCCATATATGGATAGTACTCGTCATTTCGTTTTCGGTGATAGTTTCTATTCCACAGGGTTCATCACGATTAAGGGGATATCCCTTCATGAAGTTGGAAGCCCCGAATAATGGTCAAGAATCCCCTAAATGATTACAATTCAATTGATGAAAGGGTAAAGTGGTTGTGAAAAGAAAGTGTTGAATTTTCATAAGAGATGATATTGTATGTGAATGCATATATTATTACAATGATGAGTGTTCTATATATAAACAACATATGGTGACCTTGGTGACCATTTATGAAGAGATGCATCCCTCTGGTAATAAATATATTTATACTTCATATTATATTATACATATAATATAAATATATTTTATACTTATACTTTATAATTTATTTTATAAATATATTATTACATTAATAATATTATAATTGAAAATATTGCTTGATAATTAATAATCATATTATTAATTATAAATCTAGTAGAATGTATTTCCGATGCTTCCCAAACATCAACACTCCCTCTCAGCGAGGGGGACATTCTACATTATGCCAATATTACCTTTGAAGATTACCTATGGGTAGCTCTCAAGTAGCTTCAACATGTCACCATGACATCCATTACCTCGGAATGCAAATGTACTTCATCATGGGCACCCTTGTGACTTCACGTCAATGCATCCAAGGCCTATGGGTATCTCTCAAATAACTACATTTCCCCATGACATCCACTACCTTACAATGCATTTATACCTCATCATGTGAACCCTTGTGACTTCACAGCATGCATCCAGAGATGGTAGGTAGCTCTCCAATAGCTACAACATGTCATCATGAGACTATCCAGTTTCCCATAGAAAACTTGGATATATTATGCATGACATCCAGTACCCTGCGATAACATATCTACCTCATCTCTTCAACATGCATCTAGGGCCGATGGGTAGCTCTCCAATGGATAAAACATGTCATCATGACATCCACTACCCTATGATAACATCTGAAGCCATCATTCCCTCTAAAGAGGGACTATGCCGAGATTTTACCTCAAGTAATCAAACTTCATCCTTGACAACTGCTTTATCAGTGCATCTACAACATTCTCA
Organism: Picea engelmannii; assembly: GCA_009831015.1. NCBI lineage: Eukaryota > Viridiplantae > Streptophyta > Pinopsida > Pinales > Pinaceae > Picea > Picea engelmannii. The sequence goes on along the minus strand of ML778660.1, from coordinate 774,482 downwards.
TCAATAGCCACATATTGGAGCCTAATTGCTCCCTTCTACACCATATTGGAGCCTCATTTCTCCCTTTTGTACCAAGTGTCTAGAAATCAAGTGTCACTTCCATGAGACACAGACTCCAAGTTTGATACCACATGAGCTCACATCCATTAATTGTTGAACATGTGAATCTATACATCCTCGGATATCCATAGTGAAACATGACTTCACCCCATGCAACCAAGGTATGTGGATAGCTCTCAATAGCTACAACATGTCCCCAGGACATCCACTCCCTGCAATGCATCAGGACCTAATCATGTGAACTCATGTATTAGTGAAAACCCTTGGATTTACATATTGCAACATGACTTCACCCCATGCAAAGAAGGTTTATGGGTAGCTCTCAATAGCTACAACATGTCTCCAAGACATCCACTTTCTGTGATGCATCGGTACCTAATCATGTGCACTCTTGTCTCAGTGCCAACCCATTTTCATCCTGGATGAGAACACTCAGTGCCATCCCTTTTTCATGTTGGATGATTTTCACATGTCTCAGTGCGAACATGACTTCACCCCATGCAACCAAGGTCTATGGGTTGCTCTCAATAGCTACAACATGTCCCTAGGACATCCACTCCCTGCGATGCATTAGTACTTCATCATGTGCACTATTGTCTCAGTGCTAGCCCTTTTTCATGCTGGATGAGAACACTCTCTCTGAAGAGGGACCACGCCAATATTGTCCCTAAAGTACTCAAATTTCATACTTGAAAAAAAGTTCGTAAACACTTCCGCAACTTGATCCTCTGTAGTCAAGAAAATGGAGACTCACTACTCCTTACTATAGTACCCAACTCCCTATGGAACTGATTGTCCGGCTCCCTCTCTAGCACTAAACATCAACTGAATCTTCAACCTTCCGACTTCATCACTTTTCTTCCAGAACAAGTCTCGTCATCCTCTTCTTGTAGGTATTACCTACAAGTCAAATTCAGTCCAATAGTCATCAATTTTTGAAGCCACACTGCTTCATGCCTTGTTTTACATTCTTCAGTCAAATTCAGTCCAATAGTCATCAATTTTTTAAGCCACACTACTTCACACCTTGTTGCACATGCTTCCACATAATCTTCCTCAGTCGTACTGAGTGCTACACACAATTGCTTCCTGCTACTCCATGAAACCATATTGGATCCTAGACTGAAGAAATATGTCGAAGTATGCTTCCTATCAGGAATACTTCTGGCCCAATCTGAATATGAATATCCAAATAACCCGAACTCATGGTCTGTCACATACATGAGACCATAATCCAATGTACCCTTAAGGTACCTCGTCACATGTTTTGCTGTGACCAAATGAACCTTCCTGGGATGCTCCGTATATTGGCTCAAGGTGTTCAAAATATATATCTGGTCTTGTGTTCGTCAAGTAAATCAACGAACCCACCATCTTCCTGTATAAAGTAACATCTATAGTCTCTAGAGTCGTATCCTGCAACAACTTCAGATTTGATACCATAGGTGTAGCCATTGCTTTGCAATCCAACATCTGAAACCTCTTCAGGATTTATATTGTATGCGTCCCTTGATTCATAAATTTCTTATCTTGTCTCTGCCATACCTTGAGACCCAAAAAGTAATGAATCATCCCGAGATCTTTCATCTCAAACTCAACAACCAATTTTTCTCTTACACTTAAGAATAACTTCTGAAATTACATGAAATATCAATACTACCTCTTAATGAGGAAGGTATTATATTCTATATAGACTCTAACATTGTCGCCATATGTGTAATGTTGATAATAGGATTGGACCCCAAATCACAAAGGAAGGAAAAATGAAACCCTACAAGAATACCCTCAACCTTCTCGATCGTGCTAGCTTTTGTGTCTGTATTAATGACAACATTGATCGAAAGTCACCCAACCTTATCTATTGCACCAACAATCATATTTCCCACGAAATCATCATTCCAGGATGGGGCCCCAATCTCGTATTATCACCATGAGCTATGTCTTGCCACTTCCTATGGTCTCTTTACAGTAGTCAACCACTCTTAAACTACAAATGACTACTCATGAGTCTTCAGATCAGCTCAAATATTTGTTGGGGAGTCTTGATCCACTAGAAAACATAATAAAAGGGTGTCGATAACTTTTCTTAATTCCAATTACAAACCATTATCTCTAGTGGAATTGAGGTATTTCCCAACAATATATTTTCATTTATGGAAATGGTTGATTCCCTCTTTCCTATAACACCACTTGACTTTCTTCAAAATATCTATGGAAATCCATTTCTCTCGCACAAGGTATTCCTTGTACTTCCTGACATGGAGGCCACAACTCTCTTCACCTTCTAAACAAACCCCAACAAGTGTCGCATATTACAAGTGGGAGTGAAGACCCTGGGGACGCCGAAGAGAATATCTTCTTCCCAATGGCTAAAGAGTGGACACAGACTTATTGGAGCTTGTCATCTTTGTCAAAGTAGATGAAAACATGAATCAACTGCAATAGGTGTCATTCAAACAAGATACCTGTGGTGGCCATTCTATTCTATTATTATTGTCATCAAATATAATAAAAATGCCAAAATACAGTTTACTCTTTAAATCGTCAATGTGATAGGTGATATTGATTTCAACTTCCTACGATGTCCAATGTAAGAAAATTGATCAAACATATCTAGAAAATAGTTTTGATGCAACTGTTAGCATGAACTAGTTTCTATAAATAAAATCCCCATCGTGGCCATTCTATTCTAGTTTATGGTGCTCTTTACAATTTATTAGCTTCTCATTCTTAGCAAGTTGTTCAATATAGTGTACGAGGATGGCACTATATCGATATAATGATAAGGCACAGGCCCATCTATAAATCAACTTATCAGAGATTTCCAGGACTATTAATTCCTTCGATTAAAGCAGGAGCATGTCTGTAAATTTTGCAGGACTATTGAGTCCTTAACAAATATCGACCTCTTGTTTTCAGAAATCTATGCAATATCGTATAGAGGATTGCACTATACATGCTATTTTTGTCTCTCTGTCGGGTATTTATTTTCCCTTAAATCGATATATTTGAATTATAGATATGTACAATGACACGATGTGAAGTGACATACTGACCAGACAATAGGTTTTTGCAATTTCAGACTTTATCAACTTTCATGTTTGAATATTAATAAACCCATGAAGAGCCCTTCAATGGGGTCGGTGTCGTGGATGTCGTCTTTTTTTCTTTCCTATAATCCATCTCTCGCTTTGTACCGACACTGAACATTACATAATCTTCTTGATGGTGGAGAGCTCCCTCATATTTAAGCATTGTTGAGGCCTCTCAGAATGCAGAAAGTGTGTATTGTTGTGGAGTTCTAGTTTGTATTTTAATTAGTAGTCGATGGGTGTTAGTTTTGAGTGTTCTTCATCAACAAAACATGATCAAGTAGTGCATCCCTTCTCCCCTAACAAGAGTACAAACAACCACCAAGCCCACGTGATTAAAAAACGTTTGAATCCAGAATTGAAGTTACAGTGTTATTGTTGGTTTTTCAATGTCTATCTCTCTTATTTTCCCGAGCCCTTTTGTGAAGGAGTTAGGCCCGGTCCTGCTCTGATACCATGTTTAATTTTCATAAGAGATGATATTGTATGTGAATGAATATCTTATTACAATGATGAGTGTTCTATATATAAAGAACATATGGTGACCATGGTGACCATCCATGAAGAGATGTGTCCCTTGGGTAATAAATATATTTATATTTCATATTATATTATACATATAATATAAGTATATTTTATATTTATACTTGATAATTTATTATATATATTTATACTTTATATTATAAATATATTATAACATTAATAATATTATAATTAATTAGCCCGAAGGGGTGTAGATAAGTGTCGTGTAAATGGAAGGAAATATGTAAAGGAGGTCTCAAGTTCGATTCTCACCCCAATTTACTTGTGCTCCATGCTTGCGAGCTGTGTGGCACATCTGGGGTTATAGTGGTAGCGGATGGGTATCGACCACGTGTCACGCGAGTACGAGAACCCCAAGTTGTTGATTCCCCAAGTATAAAAACAAAAATATATTATAATTAATAATATTTCTTAATAACTAATAATTATATTATCAATTATTAATCTAGTAGAATGTCGTTCCGATGCTGCCCGAACGTCAACAAAAAGTACTAGAAGCCCTAAGATTAAGGAAGGAAGTTACTATGAAAAAGTATATAAATACCTCAAGGAGTCTCTCATAAGAACAAGCACACTTACATTGAATATATATATTGTGAGAATTTTTTGGTCTAATATTTTGGTCTATTGGTGAATCTGATGCCAAGTCCGAGGCATGAGAGAAAATGCGAAGAAAGAGAAAAAGTTGCATAGTTGCATAGCGCTAGGGTTTTTTTGTAACCCTAATTAAGAAGGCCCCAGTGGGTCATGTTGAAGGTGTCCTGCGAGGCACCCCCATAGGTTGCCTAGGTCGTGTCACATGAGGCCCCGCGAGGCAGCCCCATAGGTTTCCTAAGGCGTGTCATGCGAGGCCCCGGTGACAGGGAGCCTTATTCTCATGAGGCTAAGGAAAATTTCGTACAAATGTTGGTACCAGGTTGCTAAAGGCTATGGAAGAGTTATATGTTAGCATTGCAGTACAACAGGTCAGCTAGAGGTTACATGTATGGTTATGTGATTTTCTCTTATGCTTGGTGATGGTATGGTACATGCTTCAGAGGTATGTCTTGTTGATGCATGGTACATATTGGTGATATTGGTATGGTACATTGATTAGTAGTACATCTTGATCATATTGGTATCTTGAAATTTGGTTTGGTTACATGGTGAGGATGCTATGCGACATGCATGAGGTTTGTTCTGTAACAACTCTTCATATTCGTAAATTGATCATCAATTAAGAGAATATATATATATATATATATATATATATATTAAAAACAATCACTTATTAAGTTTTCAAGTAACGAGACTCAAGAATAAGACATGAATAAAATAATTGTAAGTACTTTATATTTGGAACAACTAAATACAACATTAACATGAAGTATCTTATGATCGCCAAATACAATCAACCACTAACAAAATACATAAACACCATCAATTATTTACATGATGAAATAACTAAATGCACAATCGCCCATTATCTTTATGAGAATCTACAAGAACTGATACTCTACAAGGTATACCTAAGGACACACAATAAATAAAGGTGATATCCATATATGACCTTATTTAAGGTGGCATAGCTAGCTCAAAATCTCCTATATAAACTCAATAGTTCTTATAAGTAAAATTTGCACTCCAAGGATTAGCAATTCATCCAACTTCGTACTAGAGGTGAGTATAACAACCTTCATTAAAATGATCAAGCAGTATATAAAATACAATGGTGTAACCATCATTAAAATAATCATAGGTAAATTATGACGACTCATGCACTCTTGTACAACCTCCAAAATTTAATAACCAATCAAATGTTTATCCCAACAATAATAAGATGTTATTATGAAACTTCGCTAATTAAATTGTTTATCCTCTCTCTCCATGTAATACTAAAGTTTTCCCCATGAAGTATTAATAAATCTTATTTAATTTCTAAGGCCAAATATGCAAAAGTTTTTACTTATCAAAATAAGATAATTGGTTACAATTAATATTACTAGATTTGGCTTGATAGAGGGAAATTACAATAGAAGAACTGAAGGGATACCAAGTATCTCACCAAACTATTTACATACAAGGTAAATTATCCCTCGAATTTGGATAGAAAACGAGAGCACATATTTAGTTCCACAGTGGTGGATGACAAAGTCGTAGACTAAAACGGTTTTTACTCCTGCAAAGATGTAGTGAACCCTTTTTTTTAAAACGACGTCCAATAAGCCAGCGAGCGATTAGGAATGAGGATTCTGAAGAAAGGTAGGAAGGCCGAGGGAAAACTGGCGATGTATAAAATGACAGATTAACTAAACGACATATCGGAAATAATCGTTAAAGAGGAATTCTACCTCTATATACAAGAAGAGGTGACTAAATACTTGTCAAAGATTATTTGTATATCTTCAGATTCATTTCATTGAATATTTTTTTTTTTTTGTCAAGGTAGAAATATAAACTTAGATTCCAAKAAGACATCTCCTATCAATTCGTCTTATGGAGATATMATTATCACAGAGAAAATCGATTAAATAATTCGGTGAAAGGTAATTAATCTCAAATTAATAATAGATATTGTCATTCCTTACATAATTCTGAACCATATTAGAAGCACAGTTCATATTAAAAGACAATAAAAAAAACAGTAAATATTCTTCACATGTTCGAAGCACAATATACTTGAGGACAATAAAACATCCAGTAGTTATTCTATACATTTTCAAATGATTATAAACCTAAAAAAAAGTTATTCAGAGCTCAATATATTTTCGAATACGAGTAAATATCCAACAATTATTCTTACAGATTCGAATGACTATAATTCTTTTAACAATGGTTCGAAGCATAGTACATAAGTTAAGACAATAAATACCAATTGTACTAAACACCATATACAATGAGGACCATAAAATATCTAGTACTTAATTTTTACATATTCGAATGTCTATGATTCTTAATCAATTTTTCAAAGCACAATCTCTTACAGTTACCAACAAAAGGTACCGATGTAGTATAGGGCAATGGCATTTTCATCTTTACGAGAGGGAAGAAGTCTCACCTGAAGTGCAACTCAGAGGAGAAAGAGAGGGAAGGGTAAGGAGAATACTTAAACAAATCTCTGAAGCATCAAGATTCATGTTAGTCTTGCACAAGATAGATTAAACCTGTAGTAGTTCTGAACATTTCCTAACTGAGAATAAAGAAACAGAGTTGCATCACCATTCACAAGGAAGCAATTAAGCATATCAGACATAAAAGATAATATAGAGTAGCATTCAAGAGAATCAGAAGACTAAATACACAAGATATATTTATAAAATTTGGGTCTCCCACCATATTATCATATAATATGTTTCTTCTCAAAATACAAGATCAACTTGAGTTACAGATATAATAGGCCATGCCAAAGATCATAGCAAGTGCTTCGTACTACTATGAGACAAGGTTATCTCAGTCCCTTTCTCTTCCCAACATTGCAATACTATATGACTCTATTACATTATCAGTCTGGTTTCTAACCCATAACTCAGAACTTGGCTAAACTAACAACATGAACTACAACAACAATGACTCTAGCAACAACAACAACCCCAACAACCTAGCAGCCCTTTACAATAATATTTCTCCCATATATGTATAATTGGATTTAGGTTTTTCGGTTGAGAACCCAATAGTTCTCTTTTCTTCTTGATCTTGTTGCAAATTCTTTCTTTAAAACTGATGTTTCCCTGTCCTTCCAACCGATTTTTGTTTCTTCCTTTAGTCCATTGTCCAACTCGCTTGTGCAAATTCTGTTCACCAAAATGAAGCTACAACATAACTTGCGCAACTTCTATCCATCAAAATGAAGGGCCCAACAGGTTCTGACCACAATCCTTGACTCGCCCCAAGTCAAGTCTTTAGCTCTTCCATGGTCTCTGGGTTTTCTTGTTGTTTATCCTTGACTTTCAGTTACAGGCTGCTTCCACTTCTAGCTTGGACTATTTTTTCTTTATCTTCTTCAAACGAAGGGCCCAATTCAGGTACCAGTTCCAGGTATTTCTTCCTGATGTCCTGGAAGTTTCCAACCTTGTCCTGCCACTTTCTGGCAAGCAGTGAAGCTTCGACAACAAATTGTTGGGTGGCATCTGTAGTGCATTATTTTGGCATGGATGCAACTAGAGATTTCCATTTCGAGTCAACTATGGTGTCCACTTGGTGCGTTGGACTACAGATCAAAATTCTCTTAGTTCTTTCTTGGCCACTGTTTGAGCTTCAAAATGTGCATTCAAATCATTGTCCACCTACTGGATGTTGTCAAATTTTGCTTGTTGTTCCAGCGGATCCAGGGTGTTGGTTGCTTCTTCATTGGGTGATTGGATCTTCAAGCGCAGGTCCTCCAATGTTTTGTTTCACCTCAAAATAATTCTCATATAATCACTAACCTCTTTGAAAATTGTTGTGCACTTTGCAGTCCTTTTATGCAAGGTCACTCTTGCATTGTTTCCTTCCAAAACCACTTTTTCCAGTTGCTCTTGTAGCTTCCTGGGTTGTAGTTCAGCTTCTCTTTTACTTTCCTACAATTGTACTTCAATATCTTTCAGTCGTTCTACCAGCTCAAACCAGGCTATCTGAATTAATTTGATTTGTTCCACAAGCTCACTTCTTATGTTGGATTCTATCCATTACGGTGCTATCTGTTTGATTGTTGTCCAAGCCTCAGTTAGTTTTACCTTTACTTTTTCTACCTTCTTCTCTACCTGAATCTTTACATATTCCTCCTGTGTTCTTCATGTTTGCGCGAGGAGTCCTTCTTGTTTCCAGAAGTTGACTTCTCATTCTACCTATTAGATCCTCTGCTCCAATTTCTCAATTGAGGCTCTGATTAAGCCCACTAGATGCGATGTCGACAACTAAGAAACTTTTCCAGATGTAATAGTGGCATCTAGGGGTAATCGAACTTGTAGTGGTAGTCCACTAGCCATCGAATGGTTTGAGGGTGTCTCCACTTCTTCTTCCCCTGGGGATGGACCCTATAGTTACTATGCAATTTTGGTTTTCATAGCTACTGGAAGTAAGGGGAGAACCTATGACTTTACCAAGAAAAGTTGTAGTAGCTCTGTACACTATTGTGGATTATGGAGTATTGACTCCAGCTATTCTTTTAGGGATGTTTTTCTCTATATGGATGTTGTTTGGGGTTATGTGTGAACTGGTTGTGTTCCTGTCTCTATATGTAATGAAACTTCTGGATTCTTGCTTTTGATAATTGGAATATCAACACTAACTGTTGAGAGAGGACTCTAGGTTATTTGAACTTGTGGTATTGGAGTAAGTGGTGGGAATTCTAGTTGCTTCATCTATGCCAAGGGCAAAGTGACCATAATGGGTATACTCGGAGCAACTGGCTGGCTCAAGGATGAAATAGTCGAGGTAGGTGATTCTTCCACATGCTCAAATGGTTCGGGGAATTCTAATTGCATTGGTTCAGGCAAAGTGGCTCGCCAGGGAAAAATGGTTTCTTGCGGTGGCAATGGGGCTTGGTTGGAAATGAGGGTCATGTATGTATTGGCGTATGGCTCAGGGTCATCTGCAATGTTAATCACAATCTAGGAAGCACAAGTGGCGTCTCTAGTACAAGGTAGAGTCAAGGATATTGGTTGTGGATTTATCACTTTGGCCAGGGAAACCCCTGTTTGAGGTTTCTTTACCAAGACATCTCCTATAAATGAAACAACAAGAATCTCATTCAGATCCCTACCTGATAAAACGACATGTTCTAGAAGCTACAGAAACACTGGCAATTTCCTCGTCTTCTGCTCCAAGGGTTCCTCATCCTCTTCTTCTTCAAAGTTCGTCGTCATTTGGACCTTCTGCTTCTTTTCTGTCAGGTCGGAACTCGACCCTACTCCTTCCTGCCATTTTTTATTCAAGAGCTCCGGTCGTAAGAGGTAATGCATACCATACTTGTGTGGGTTGCGCTTAACACCATTCAATGAAATTACTTCCTTATCAAAGGCCTCTTTGTCCAGATAGAAGGGTAGCGTCCTAGTGTGGAAATCTGCAGGCTTCGCATGACTCGGCCAAAAATAATTGTAGTGGCAATTTAGCACAAAGGCTATGTTCTGTGTGTTCAAATTTAACATCTCCTATGGTATGTGCAACTGTTGAGTTGCGTCGATGAGTTGGTTGTACCACTTCATGAATGATGCATTTTTTAACTCCATGTTCTCTGAGTCCGACCTTGAATGCCAAGGTTCAAACATCTTGGTTAGGCTCCCCTTATTTGTAGTTGCCAATTGTCTTCCTGTGGGTGACCATCATTTACACATTGTAAATGCAATGATCAAGTATCCATATGTGAAAGTTCCTCCATTCTCCTAAGCTTCCTCACAAGCAACGAGGAGATCCTATAGAAAATAGTTGCACTAGTTAAACACTGCTTCGTTGGCACAGAATTCTGCTACAAAGAGAGTTTCTAAAGTACATTCTCTCTTATAGTATGAATGCATCACCTTACTAGTGATCACGTAATAGGATGTCCAGACCGTATTTGGTAGAATTGGCTCAATTTCGGTTGTGCATCCACCTCTATGGGTATGGAATTTCTCATACAGGATGACTTCTCCCTTCTTCTTCTTCCCATGCTTACTTGGGCCTTGGAATCCTTTTTATACATCTTCACCCTCAAGGGAAAATACGGTGAGTTGTTGGATGTCCTCAACATGAATTGGATATCGCTTATCAAGTAAGCTCATGTCATGCACCCGACTGATCAGAAACTTGGTGCATCACGCAGCCTCACTAGTGGTTCTGAAGATCGGAAAATCCCTTAGGTCCACGATGGTGGAATTAAACAGGTTGATGAATTATGGCTTTGAAACAAACTGCATTCCTCCTATTGCATATGGAGCCAAGTCCCAGAACACACTAATATTCATCTGCGGAAACAATACTTGGTCTATCAGGTTGAGGTCAAGGACTTTTACTTACTCGAATTTCCCCTTGCCATTTCCCATGACCTCAACCCAAGGATCACATGGTTTTCCTGGAATTGCTTCTTTTGATGCTAAACTCCGGCCTCTTGTTGTTCTTGGCATGTTGGCTCTGGATTGTTGAAAAAATAGACAAGATGAGTTGGGCGTTGAGGTTGCAACTGGGGAGAAGAGAATTTCACATAAATATGAGGGTGTAGATAATTCAAAACCAAATGGTAGCTAACAAAAAACAATGAGTCTCACTCCTCAAGTTCAAGGGATATTATAAGTTGGATAACTGGAAAACTATGTAATCGCTCATAAAGACACTCATCATTAGGCCAACAACGTAATATCAAGCTTAGGTGTCTGACGACACCAGTAACAGGGTAAAATATATAGGGTGATCCTAGATTTAATGAATGGAATGACAGGGACATGGTCGACCTGAGGGGGATTTTCGTTTCAATTGTTGAGAATCTCGGTGGGAATATCAATGGAATCTATGCGTATCACGCCTTTATGGATTGATGAAATGTTCTGACGGGTTATTATAGCTACCATAATGGGTATGACTGGACATAATTCATATGGCACATGGGCTATGATATAGTTCAGATTCGCCCCCCTCTAACCACAATGGGGGTCCCCGTCACATTTAATGACTTCATTTAATGTAAGGGTGACTCTTCCAGCCCTGGGTGGCCAAGTAAGTGTTTCTGCACATAACCAACACTCATATGGGAGAAAACATATGTCGTTGTGCCAATATGCACACTCCGACGTTATTAACTGAATTAAAGAAATTATAGAAAATCAAAATCTAACTACTATACAAGATCCCTTGGACTGGAGAAATAGTCATTTGGCTCAATCATGAGAAATGTAGGGCTTCAGGGGGGCACCATTCACCCAACCTTGTCAAAGGATACCATCTAGTTGCACTAGCTTGACTGCACCAGAGTGTCAGATTTATGCAACTATAAATGGACCCAGGCAATGCATGCACAACTTGTCTGGATGCTTATGATATCGACTTTCATAGAGTAGTACCTTATCCCCTTGTACAAATATTTTGGACTTAATATGCCTATCATGCCAATCTTTCTATCTAGCTTTCTCAACTGAGTGATGAAAATACACTAGAAATCTCACTTCCTCAAGTTCCTACAAGTCTCCAATCCTTTGCACAACTGATTCATCATCTATCATGTGTGTATCCTATTCTATATAAAGACTAGGGGTGATAAACTATGTAGGTACAAAAAATTATTTTCCATAAACCAACTAAAATTGGGTGTTCCTGTGTAGCTTCTTTGTGGTAGTCCTGTAATCCCACAAGACTGCTAGAAATCTATCATCCCAGTCTTCCCTGTTTGCGCAACATACTTTTATCAATACTCTTTCCAGAATTTTATTGAATGCCTCCACTATACTGTAAGCTTGTGGATGGTAGGGACTACTCTTGTGGTTTTGTATAAGGAATTATGTTGTCAACTTTGTGATTGGGTTGTGGAGTAGGTTTATGGGAAGGTCCCTATACTGAGGAAGACAATGATGTCTTCAAGATACTCTAGGATGGCCTCAATAATAAATAGGTCCGCATATGGGAGTTGACCATCCACTGCTCCACCACTTTCCCTTGATTCTAACTTAGAAAGGTGATCTAGACCCACATTGCATCTTCCTAGTTTGACAATTACTTCAAATGAAAACTCTTGAAATAGTAGTAACCACCTACAAATCCTTCCTTCAATTATTGGTTTATTAACTAGGTACTTCAATGCAGAGTGGTCAGTAAAAAACTTGAAATGAGAGCCTAGCAAATAGTGTCTAAACTTTTATAATGCATAAATCATA
>ML778660.1:730059-757372 GCA_009831015.1 Picea engelmannii | reverse complement strand
TTGACACTATCACATAGGTTTCATCACAATATGTCTGCATGAATTCCATCTTTCTTATATCTCTTGTTATATAAAAGAGACCTAGGGTGCACCATTGGGATGGTTAAAGAGATTTCATTTTGAGCTATTGTAGTGTATTTATTATTTTTCATTTTTTTAATATAAAATAGATGTGGTATATAGTTTGCATTTATATATCTTTGTTTCTATTTCCAATAATATGTGTTTGTAGATTAATATATTCAAAAGTTGTTATTTTGATTGGAATTTTTTGTTTTCTAACTACCTTATATTTAGTTTATTTTTTGAAAGCATAATTTTCTTACCATGCTCTAGTAGTTAACATCTAATTCTCATCTTCATAATAAAAATTAAATAAAATTCCTCCATATACTCTTTCACACAATTAAATTTTTGCATCTATCTAAATACTCTTTCACACAATTAAATTTTTACATCTATCTAAATACTCTTTCACACAATTAAATTTTTGCATCTATCTAAAACACACCCATTTCTAGTCTGCTAGAAAAACATTATCATTCAAATTGGACACCCTAAGAGAATCACACGAATAATAAGAAAGGATTATGAAGAATATCATGATACGAGGATGTGAAGGACTGTAAGGAAAGCAATGAAGTTAAGGAGAAGAGAATTATGAAAGAGATTTATGAAGTACCGAAAGTGTCATCAAATAAATAATTACTTTTAATTGGTAAGTAATAAGATAAGTGAATGGTAAATCAAGTTGGTAATTCAAAATCTAAAGATTGTTATTAAGGCATAATGAGAGAACAAAAAGATGATGAAAGTATGAAGGCCAATAAAAAAGATTAATTAGAAGTAGAAGGAGGTCAAAGTTATATAGTAAGTAGAAGGAGGTCAAAGTTATATAGTTAAAAATCAGAGAAAATTTTAATGATTCATGTTTAATCTTGAAGCATATAAAATTGGGTGAATCTTATTAATTCTTAAAATGTCAAGAACAAGTGTTTGGCTATATATTTTTAAAACCAGTAAAATTTCTAAATATTTTGGACAATTTTTAGAAAATATCAATAATTTGTTAATAAAATCATTTTATCCTATAAATTTTTGGTAAATTATTTTTGTAAACAATAAAAAATGGTGGATTGTTTTCAGAAAAAAATGGAAATTGACAAATCATTTTTGAAAAAAAAATTGAAAATTAATCTCAAAAAGATAACCCCTCATTTTTTTTTATGTTGCAAATTATGTTTGGAAAAAAAAGACCCAAAGAAGTGTTTAGGGACAAATTTGTACTTATTATAAATATTATTGAAGACTTAGAATGAGTTCATTGGTTCCCGCTTCTCAAATATCTATGAATTTATAAGGTGTTTCCATTTTTACATCTTCATTGGAATCTTTGTTATTTTAACTACATAATACCAATAATAATGCAATTGTAAGGTCATGGCCAAGCCAGACACCAAGTTGGTGTATGAGACCCCCTTGTTTGTGTTGTTTTTTCTTCATATGAGATATGATCGATATATTATTACAATGATGGGTGTTCCATATATAGGGAACATATGGTGACCATCCATGAAAGGATGTGTCCCTTGGATAATCAATAACTATTTATTATTATCATTTACTTATTATATATAATATTTAATAATCAATAATTATATTATTAATTATTAATCTAGGAGAATGTCTTCTCGATGTTGTCCAAACATGAACACTCCCTCTCAACAAGGAAGACATTTTTCATCATGCCAAGATTGTCTCTAAAGTATACAAACTTCACCCTAGACTCATGACACTTGTATGTCAGTCTTGGGAGACGTCTCTCTCCCACTTGAACCAAGGAGAAACTCCTTTTGCGACTCTCCCTTTTGAGTCAATTGACTCTCTCTAAGATCAGGCTCACTTTGGGTCCGCATGTAATAACATATAACATCTTGAGTCTTTATCATTCCTTGTCAAATCACCATGACTAGGAAAAATACCACACCAAGATCTTTCACCACAAGTACACACCTGTGAGTGAATATCATCCTGATGCTAATTGACACGTGGAAAGAACTTCAAGCACCTCAAGTCCATATTATTCCTTGTCATGATCAAGGAAGGACTATGCCTAGGCCCATTTACCATAAGTGCACCTTTATGATAAATGTATTCTATCTCCCTTGGTTTGCAACTCAATCTAGGAGAAGGTTCGTCCGATGTTGAAACATCAACACTCCCTCTTAGCTAAGGATGTATCTTTCAACAGTAGTACACAACTACTATCCAGTGGTACACAACCACTGCCAGTAGCACACAACTACTATCTAGTGACACACAATCATTGTCAGTGGTACACAACCACTATAGTAGTACAAAATGTTGTCCATAGACACACGGTCTCCAACAATGGTACACAACCATTGTAGTAATGTACACAACCACTGTAGTAGTACACAGCTAATGTCCAGAGACACATAGTCTCCGCTAGTAGTACAACACTTTTGTTGAAGCCCAAAATCATCAGGTGTCCATCAATCCTTGCATACCAAGCTCGAGGTGGCTTCTTGAATCCATACAAGGCCTTCTTCAACCTACACACATGAGACTCTTTCTCATGTATCATGAAACCATCTGGTTGCTTGATATATACTTCTTTTTCAATCTCTTCATTGAGAAATTTTGTATTTACATCCATCTGATGTACTCTCCAACCCATGGACGCTGCAAGGGAAATAATCATCAGGACAGAAGTGTATCAAGAAACTAGAGAAAATGCCTCATAATATATTCCCTCCACCTGAGAGAATCCTCTAGCAACAAATCTCATTTTGTGCCTCTCGATGCTCCTGTCAACTGTGTGTTTGATATTGTAGATCCATTTGGAAGTCACTATAGACTTCCCCTCAGGTCTCAGAACAATATCCCACACATCATTCTTCATGATGGATTGATACTCCTCCATCATGACATCTCTCCATATTGGATGACTAGTTTCCTTCTCATAACAAGAAGGCTCAAAATGAATGATGTTTCTCATAGCTACCACATAGCATGGATATATCTGAGGTTTATTGCTCACTCAGAAGGTACCACAAGGAGTTGCATATCCTTCTACCTCATGTAGAGTTTGATGAGCCCATGTAGATCTCTTCCTACCTATTGCAATATCTCTGGGAACATCAGTTGAAGCTATATGATCAACGAGATCAATTGGATCAATCTTCATGTGATATCCTCTATATCTCTTAAAGGATACCTCCTCCTCAAATGTAACATATCTTCTCACCTCAATCTATCTCTCACTAGGGATGTAGATCCAGTATGCCTTCGAATACTCATTGTACTCCACAAATGTACCATTTATGCCTGAAGGGTCTAGCTTAATCCTTTTCTCCTTGGGTACATGAATGTATACTAGACACCCAAATATCTTGAAGTGTCCAACCTCAGGCTTCACTTCAGTGAAGGCCTCCTCGGGTGTCATGTTCCTCAAAGTCTTATGAGGATTTTTTTTCTGAACATACATTGTATTCATGGATGCCTTTTCCCACAAAAACATAGGTAAATGATGATCATGCTAAGTCATCTTGGACCATACTTGATATATCGAAGTTTCTTCATGAAACCAATGTCTCAGGAAGATGAAAAAACATCAACACTCCCTCTGGATTTGGAGGTGACTCCTCCTCTATATTTGCTCCCTCTAACACTGAAGGTAACTCTTCCTCCTTCTTTGGAGGTAACTCAATATCTGCTCCCTCTAGATGTAGTATTGCCTCCCTCTTTGGGAGTTCTTCTACATACACTGGAACTACTTCCATGCCTTCCTCCTCAACATCTCATGGCTCGAATTATGTACTAGGAGTGCTACACTTGCTCCCCCTGAGTCTAATAATCTGTTTTCCTCCTCTACTTGATCTACCATAGTTTTTCTACAGTCGGTCTTGACTTGTTGTATCCATGATCATTGGAACTGTCTCTGTTATTTGCCATGGTCTCGTCTTGGGAGATACATTACTTCTAGAGACTTCCTATCTCTGAACATCGTGTCTGGCAATGTCTCTCCTTGATATCATGTTGGAATGTTTTTCCCTCCATGTTTGCCTCGTGTGTATATCATTATGGCTCCTTGTCAGAGTTGTTACATGTGACCTTCCTGGAACAAGAAACAAGAACAACAAAAAACATCTCCTAGAGGAGTTGAATTTATCTTGTGCACAACTATATACAGTGGCTCTCTAAATAATATGTCTTCTACTATGAAAAACACACATCCATCATATACTTTATGTCATAAGGCTACCAACACACATACAACATATACTCGATGACATACAACTACCAACACACATCCATCATATACTCAATGCCATATTGCTAATCATGTTGATTTTCTAGTGTTAAATTAAACACACATCCATCATATACTCGATGTCATATAGCTAACCATGTTGCACAATTTTCCGCAAGTGGTAATTACTTCCAATGATATAAGATATTACTTTAGTAAACACTAGAACATCACTAAGTAATTCAGAAAATTTCAAGTTTTTAGTCTCTTCCTTAGAGCATTTATCCCACGTGCGAGGGAGAAAAAATATGTGTCTATTGTTGTGTCTTTCAAGTGTCTTTTTATAGTAATATTAGATTGATCCAAAAAAAAAAACAAGTCTCTTTGAAAATTAAATTTAAAATTAAATTAAATTTTCTTTGTTATAAATAGTTGGAGAATACCTCATGTAACTACCCAAAGATTAATTTGGTTATAATTCATCCACATAGTATTTGACTTTGTTAATTTGTTTCTTCATAATTCATGCACATTCATCATATTTAGGTAATTAGACATTTTTACTAGAAATTACCACTCACCATAATTTATGGAATTATTTCAATAATTTATGAAATTATTTCAATAACCCCATAAATTTAACACTCTACTCTCATTTTCCTGGGCCCTATACTATGAAGGAGTCAAGCCCAAATACCATTTTGTTTTTTCTTCATATGAGATATGATCAATATATTATTACAATGATGAGTGTTTCATATAGGGAACATATGGTGACCATCCATGAAATGATGCATTATAGGTAGAAGTAAATATGAAGTACATTCATCATATTTAAGTAATTAGACATTTTTACTAGAAATTAGTACCCACCATAATTTTTGGAATTCTTTCTATAATTTAGGTAGGAGTAAAAAGTAAATATGTTGTACAAAGAGATTGTAACAACCACATAAATTTAACACTCCCAACATTTTACTTTACTCTCATTTTCTTGGGCCCTACTATGAAGGAGTCAAGCCCAGTCACTCTTATACCATGTTGTGTTTTCTTCATATGAGATACGATCGATATATTATTACAATGATGAGTGTTCCATATATAGGGAACATATGGTGAC
Source organism: Picea engelmannii (assembly GCA_009831015.1). NCBI lineage: Eukaryota > Viridiplantae > Streptophyta > Pinopsida > Pinales > Pinaceae > Picea > Picea engelmannii. The sequence goes on along the minus strand of ML778660.1, from coordinate 751,976 downwards.
CATCCATGAAAGGATACATTATAGGTAGATGTAAATATGGAGTACATTCCTCATATTTAGGTAATTAGACATTTTTACTAGAAATTACTACCCACCATAATTTATGGAATTTTTTTAGGTGTAAAAAGTAAATATGTTATACAAAGATATTGTAACAACCACATAAATTTAACACTTCCAACATTGTACTTTACTCTCATTTTCTTGGGCCCTACTGTGAAGGAGTAAAGCCCAGTCACTCTGATACCATATTGTTTTTTCTTCATATGAGATATGATCGATATATCATTACAATGATGAGTGTTTATATATAGGGAACATATGGTGACCATCCATGAAATGATGCATTATAGGTAGAAGTAAATATGGAGTACATTCCTCATATTTAGGTAATTAGACATTTTTACTAGAAATTACTACCCACCATAATTTATGGAATTCTTTGGTAGGTGTAAAAAGTAAATATGTTGTACAAAGAAATTGTAACAATCCCATAAATTTAACACTCTCACCATTTTATTTTATTTTCATTTTCATGGGCCCCACTGTGAAGGAGTCAAGCCCAATCTACTCTGATACCATGTTTTTTTTTCATATTTATATGAAATATGATCCATATATTATTACAATGATAAATATTCCATATATATAAAAGACATATTATAACTATCCATAAAAAAAAAATATACTCAATTGATTTGAAAATAAATCTTAACTTTGACATCTCCTCCCGTATCTAAAGTCCAACATCAGCCAACACTCTTTCTTTCCTGGAGAAAATTACACGTTTTAGAGGGGAAACAGACGTCATAGAATCGAATCTGCAGGCATTAGCTTCAACCGAGGCAGCTGCAACGGAGCATGTGGACCGTCCACATTTTGCGTGGGATATCGGCCAAATTTTCGCTGTGGATGAGAGAAAATACGAGGGATGTTGAAACAATAATCTAAACATTCAGCAATCAGTTGTCAGTTCGTATTAATTAATTAATTATCACTGAGGTAACAGATGGAATAACTTTTCCATTGACGCTATCTTCTGGACGCGAATATAATAACTTTCTGCATATACTTTGATCGCCGACTTCAATAAAATATGTCAAAATAGTCATGTAATTGTGTTTACAATGATTTCTATACTGCAATGATATTGGTGCCCATAAAGTTTTTGTATTATCATATTGGTTCGATTGTGGAACGTTTTGCCAGGTGCCGATAATGAAACAAATAAAAATAAATCTGAAAAAGACATGGAAAGATTTCGTCGCGGTTTATGGTTAAAACAAAACAATCGTTCGAATCCCAAGCTTCACTTTTCAATTTTCCAATTTGACATGGCCCATGTGACTGTAAAGTGTTGCCATAAATATCCACGCCTTAATGATATATTGTCAGCTAAAGACAACCAGTTCTCTTTTGAAAAATTATTTGGTTTTTCCTGCTCATCGTAAAGCTCGAATCAACACGGTTGCTATCCGAATCGAATCAACTATGTAAGGTTGCAAAATCAAAAATTGAAAAATTATTTGGTTTTTCGTGCTCATCGTAAAGCTCGAATCAACAAGGTTGCTATCCGAATCGAATCAACTATGTAAGGTGGTAAAATCAAAAAATGATAAAGTAAGGTGGCAAAATCAAGAAAGAATATTTAAATGATAAAGTATTGGAGAATTTTCTATTTATGAAAAGTGGTTAACCCTAAAATAAGGAAAATAGGTTAAGTGACTTAGAAATGGGTTAATATTATTTAAATGATAAAGTAAAGTGACAAAGTCAAGGTGGATTATTTAAATAATAAAGAGAACTGACAAAATCAAGAAATGATAAAGTAAGGTGACAAAATCAAGAAGGAATATTTAAATGATAAAGTATTGGAGAACTTTCTATTTGTGAAAAGTGGTTAACCATAAAATAAGGAAAATATGTTAAGTGACCTAGAAATGGGTTAAGTGACCTAGAGAATGAAAGTATAAATAAGATAGCAATGGTCTCTTGTATATTATCCTTTTTGTGGATCAATGAGGATTTTATTGTGAGAATATATTTTGGAGTATTGGTGGAGAGCTTCTTGCGAGAGCTTCTTGAGCATTTTTGGTGTGGAACACTTGAGCATATTGAAGATCTATAGGTGACCGAGGTAACCAAAGGATATCTAAGCCAAATTTAAGAGAGAATGTGAAGAAAAGAGGGTTAGAATTCAAGGGAGGATAAATTATTTTCATGATGCTTTCTAAGGTACGTTATTTACAGGTCATCTCACAATTTTCGTAATAACTTTTTTTTATATAACGATTCAGACCGTGAGATTGATATGCCATTGAGGAAACATATCCAAGTATCTGTGGTAAAAAATTAAGCTTGTGGGTTGTTGTATTTCTGGAGATACACCCCGTGGAAAATAGGGTTTGTGGCTAGTCCTGAAACTAGTCTAAAACAAGTGTTTCAGGTTAAAACGTCATAACTTCTTCATAACAGACCCAAATTCAGTGCGACCACTTGTGTTGGTTATATTACACACTGTAGTATGTTGTGTAATAGTTGAAAATCGATTCAACAAATATTCTGTGTGGGGCATGCTCTACAAGGTCTCTCTCTAGAATAAACCAAAATTCAGCAAGGTATGTCATTTTTTCTATAACTCCTTTTCTGAGAAGTTCCAAGTAGTGACACTTGGAAGAATTACATAAAACACACTGAATAACATTGTATATCAGTTTTATATATTTATTCATTACAGGTACAAAGTTATGATTATTTCAAGTTAGGTTTGTTGACTAATCCAAAACTAGTCATGGTTGAGACAAGAAGTTGATGAGTTGGAACATACATGAGATGTATAGTTGATGATGTTGGTACATATTGATGAGTAATTGACAGATGATTGATATATACTTGGTACATGGTTGGATGCACTTGTTTATGGTACAAGTTGATTACATGTTGTTTAGCACAGGATGGTGCATTATTGATGCACTTGTTTATAGTACAGATTGATATCTGTTGAGGATTGTTGCCTCATCTCAGTTGGTGCTGAGAATGTAAGTTGAGTTTTTCATATAGAGTTGGTGCTCTTGTAGAGTTGTACTCTATTCAATTGTTGTTGAAAAACCCCTGGATTGAAGTCCATAATAAAAAGAAAAATCGTACATACATCATGTGTTCCTTGTGTTCCTTGTGGAGATGATTTGTTGATGATATATTGTTGATATATGTTGTTGATATGTATTCACATCTAACTTATTATTAATGACAACAATGAGTAATGAGTAAATGTTGAATACTAACTAATGAGTTTTGTGTAAAAGAGAAGTTTTGGGAAAAATATCTCCACACTCATTCAAACCCCCCCTCTAAGTGTGGTAGGTGTGTCCAACAATTGGTATCAGAGAGGGCTTTCACTACAAGCCTTAAAAATCTTGAAGGAGATCTATAGACACACAAATGGATGATGAAGTTCCAATCCTTGATGAGGAAAATTATTCTACTTGGAGAATAGAGATGAGATTACATTTGAAGACAATGGGAGCATCAATTTGGAAGGCAGCCATTGGTGGATCAGTTCCTTTGAAAAACAAGTCAAATTTTGCAGCTTAAAGAGAAGGAAAGAAGAATAATGCATTGGCTCTCAAGACCATTCTTAGTGGACTCTCAAGCCCTATCAAAGAAAGTATGGAACAATGCACTTCCACCAAGGATCTATGATTAAAGCTAGAGGAAACATATCAAAGCAAGAAGGAGAAGAAAGACATTGAAAACAACTCTATCAAGACACATGAAGGTAAAGGATCTCCAAAAACTCTTGGTTTCATTATTTCTAAAAATGATGATGTTGGCAAAAAGGAAGATCTTGAAGACATTTCAAATGAAGGCAAAGAATCATATGATTATGTTGACAAAAGGGAATATCTTGAACACATTTCAAATGAAGGTAAAGAATCTACAGAAACCCTTGATTGCAATAATTCAAAATGTGATGATGTTGAATTTTTCTCTACAAGTGAAGAAGAAAATCTAGAAGTAGTTTGGATAAAATCAATTGATTGTTAGCCCATGGAAGAAGTAGAGGAAAAACTATTGGAACTTAAAGATAAAGTTGAAAGAGTTTTATATGAATATAGCAATGACCACTATTATATAGACTATAGCTATCTTTTAGATAATACTAAAAAGTTTCTCAAGAAGAGTCAAATGCACATCTTGAAGTTAAAATAAATGCTCAAAGAACTAGAAGAAAGTAGTAAGACTCAATTAGAAGAAAATGAAGAAGATATCACAAGACTAAATAATGAAAAAGAAGATATGAAGGTAGATGATGAGATTAGCAAAAGTTTTGAAACTATTGTCCATCTCAAGACCCAAATTGAAGAAGCCAAAAGGGTAGAGGAACTATTGAAGGATAAAATAAATGAAAAGGAAGAGTCATGTCATAAGTTAGAAGCTAAAGTTGTTGACTATAGAAAGAAGGTAGAGAAGTCAAACAAATTCTTGAATAGCTCAAGAATCTTGGATGATATCTTGGAAAGTCAAAGATCACCATGTGATAAATTAGGACTTGGGTACAAAGAAGAAGCTACACATGTTGAAGCAAGCACCTCAAAGAAGCATGAGGTAAGTCCATCAAAGAAGGAAGACAATGTTGAAAAGAAACCATCTATACAAGGCAAGCAAAATTTCAAAAGAACAAAGCAAGGAAGATATCAAGAAGCTATCTTTGGGACACCAAAGCAAAGGTATGAAAGTATTTTTCATGGTCATTGTTATTCATGTAGTGAATATGGTCTGAAATCTTTTGAATGTAGATCTTATGAAAGAAGATATAATGGAAGATTTCATAGCACCATAAGGTGTTGGAGATGTAATCAAGTAGGACACATTGTTGTTCACTGTAACACCGTGAGTTGTTACAATTGTAGTGGACTTCGCCACAAATCCCAGGAGTGTTAGAACACAAGAAGAAAGTATATGATGAGGACTTCAAATAGCATGGCTAGAAGAATGAATGAAGTAAGGAAGGGAAACATCCTTGAAAATATGGATTCTCAGAGCTCAAGTTCTAAGGAGAAAGGACATCTACAGAAGTGGATGAAGAAGACAGAGCAGCCAGAACATAATGAAAGACTAAAGGGAAGTTCAAAAATGTCATCTACTCAGGTATATGTGGGTGACTGTAACACCCTATTTCCTCCAGTCTGTAAAAATAATTATGCTGGCCAAGAACTATGGCAAACTCAAAGATGTAAATGTGTGATTGGAATGGACCTTAGTAAAAAGGTCCATGAATGTAAATAATATTATGAATATATATTGCAAGATTGCTAAGAGGGGATGTGTTGAAAAAGAGACCACGATGGCTGGAGAAAGGTGGTGGAAGGCACTTGGAAAGGTGGCGTTAACTTCCACCGAAACCGATACCGTATTTGGACTTCACTGCCCTGGAGAACCAAGAGCGGCTCACTGGCCCCGAATTAAATGACTCGCCAGGTTGGTAGGTAAATGGCTCCTCACGAGTAAGAAGGGATGGGGATGAACCACCCATCTGTAGAATCCTCAGACCTGACCACCATGAGGACAATCGTGCCACACGCAACCTCGCCGAAAGGAGAAAAGGCAGTAAGAGTGGGCGATCAAGGGGGCAGATGCGAGGGAAAGAAGAGGAAGAACTCTGGAAAATTACAGAGTGAGTGATAGCGGAGAAGAAGGAGAGTAATATTCGTTCTTGGTCACTGGCAAATAGAGACTCAGTCTTGTAGCATCGTGGTCTCAACTGGAAGGTGGCTAGTGGTAAATCCATTGGGAGTCGTTGAGCCTAAGGTTGGGTGGAAACGAGCACCCCTCTTAGCAGTTGCAATCACATCGAGTGTTATTTCTGATAAGTGTTTTACATCTTGCATCTTGAAATTTATATGTTGACATGTATACTCATAGTCTGTGCAGGTTATGAATGGTTTGAGTATAAGATTGTTTGTGTGGTGTTTTGATCAGAAATGGTGGTTGCATGCTTTTATTGGAAGGACCACATATGGCTTATGTTTATAGATATATTTATATATATGTATACCGATCTAATTCAGACTTGAAGTGTGCTTTCAGGAAATCTATGCCCTTATTCGTTTCCAAGAATACCCGGAATAGATCCATATGTATTATGTTTATAGATAGATTTATATATATGTATATTGAACTAATTTGGACTTCAAGTCTACTTTCGGGAAATCTATGCCCTTATTCATTTCCAGGAATACCCGGAATAGATACGTATGGCTTATGTTTATAGATAGATTTATATATACGTATATTGAACTAATTTGGACTTCAAGTCTGCTTTCGGGAAATATATGCCCTTATTCATCTCCAGGAATACCCGGAATAAATCTCTCCACAGAGATACCCTCTCTTGGAAAACTTACCAAGAACCTGAAAAAGGATTTGAAGGCACAAGTCTTAGTAATCCTATACGAGGAAGAATGGGCCTCTCAAAATCCTGAAATATCCGCGTACGGATAAGAATCGATTGACGGATGAGATCCTATCAGAATATCTGTGGCCATTCACAACCGTTAGGTTGGAGGAAGAAACAAGGGCATTAAATGCCTTAACCCTTTTTTTTTATCTTCGTGAGTAGCGATGAAATCGGGATTGTAGATTCCCAAGGTCCATGGGAGTATCTAGACCATTGGTTTTTCCACGTCCAGGGAGTAGCGGGAGAGTGAACAACGTGGGACAGATCTGAACTGTCATATCTTAGTTAGAAAAACTAATAGCCGTTGGATCTATCAGGATATGCATGAGGGTTAAGCCCTCGTGAACAAAGGCGAAATACCTGAAAGAGGAGTTGGTATCGGGATTTCATAAGTTTTGATAACGACAGGTCAGGAAACTTCACAATGAAAGTCCCGAAATAGATCTGATTCGTCCATCCGGGAGGAGGACACGTGTCACAAGATCACCCATCTCGGGATTTCGATCTCTGGGATTTCAGAGGTCTTGTTGACAAGAGATCGGGACACTCCATGGTGGAAGTCCCGAAATAGATCTGGACCATCCGATTAAGGGAGGAAACACATTGCAAGATCACCCATTTCGGGGATTCGGACATCGGGAAACAAAAGAGGAAGGTGAGCATTTTGACTTCGCACCTAGCGAAGTCTCGAAACAATATGGACCGTCCATCCGTGGAGGATACATGGCGAAGATTGAGAGTCCATTGGTATTTTAGATATTGGGGTTTCGAATTGACAGAGGATCTGTGTCATTCGAGGTCGCAAGTCGCAAAATCACGAAACGACGAGGACCGTCCATCTGAGGGAGGACACGTGGCAGCAATCCAGGATTTTAGGAGAGCCCCAAAAGGAAGAGTCCATCGGGATTTTGCAAATCGAGAATTCGGGAGTCCCGTTGACAAGAGGTCGTGCTCTTATATTCATAAATTATGAAAGGAAGAGGATGGAGGTCTTATGAGGAGTGGTCACCTGGATCAGGGCATAGCCAGGAGGGCTAATGTGACAAAGGCCATTTCGGGAAATCAGAAATCGAGAATTTGGGAGTCCCGTTGACAAGAAGTCGGACTCTCGTACTGATAAGTCCGAAAGGGAATAAGACTACGGTCTTATGAGAAGTGGTCATATGAGCCAAGGCATAGCCCAGGGAGCTAATTGCCAATCGAATTCTTTTTCGGCATTACGATGTTTCGAGGTTTGCAGAGTTGAAAGACTCGACCTGCTTATATCACTTAGTCACGAAATGCGAAAAGGCGCCTAGTTGTTTGGCCTGTGATCATGATCAACGATCGCATGAAGGTGGAAAAAGGGAAGATCTAGCCTGTGCTAAGCCCCGTAGGATTTCGGGGATTCTATCCCTCAAGAAAAGGCGAAAAAATTATTATGCCACAGCGGGTGTGTTACAAATTGGTGTCAGAGCATGGTTACAACACTTGGCCTGCTTGGGCTCATGTACGAGCCACGTAAGGAGATGTTTTTATCTGCATTTCCCCTTTAAGGAGAAGGACTGCAGAATGAAACTGTAAATTGGGAATTTCTATAACCCCTCTGATTAAAATAGTAAGTACTCTTATAGGAGTAGGGATGCACTGATCGTTATCACTGATAAGATTTGAGTGTGAATGACAGAGGTGGAATAAATTGTGCTATGAAGTTGCACGAGCCAGACAAGGGACATGAACTACGTTGTCCTGTTTTAGTGTTACGATGGCTACCTACTAAAGAAGGTAGAGTCTCTTGCAGTTAAGATGGTTGGTTAGATAAGGATTAAGACCCAAATGAAGAACTCCTTCATGATCAGGAAATCTAGTAGGCACTGGTAAGATCCTTAGAAAGTTATGATCACTGTATTATCATTAAGAGACTAAACCCTGAGCATATAATTCCTCATGATTGACAGGACTGGTGAAAAATATGTAGGGTCAGATTTACCTAACCTATAATGGTTAGAATCGATAGTGAGGATAACCTGTTTGAGGAGTCCTTTGGGACTGTTGCTAATTCCCAAAAAGTGACCCTTGTTGGTCATTTCCATAAGGAGAGGGTAACACCGTATGAGTCATGACTATGAGACTAGTCCGGTAAGAAACCTAAAAGCTCAGAAGAGATAGCGGGAGAAATCCTTCAGAAAAGAATTTTGAAGGTTGGATGGGATCGAGAGTCTAGATCCATTCAGAAAGAACCGAAATGATTTGAGTCGTTCGATATCGAAGAAGTAGCGCACTGGTTAGTTGCGAGGAGGTACCAGAATTTCACAAAATCAGAAGGGCTTGGAAGAAGCATTATGAAACTCACGAAAGGATCATAGTCGTTGATCCAGGAGAGAAGTTGGATTGTTGATCGTCCAGAGAGAATGTCGCAATTCTGGGGATCGAAGGAGTCAAGGTTCTTCACAATAGAAGTCCCGAAGTCGTGAAACACGAAATCGCGACATAATCACAACCATTGGTTGGAAAGCCGAGACTTGATCAGGACCATTGATTTCTAGAGAGATTTGGACCGGGGGATCTAGATTGTCGAGCCCGCATGGATCAAAAGTTTGGGAAATGGTGGAGAGTTGTCCATGGATTTTCCGAGATACGGGATCCTGACACGTGTCTTAGAATTGACCCCAGGTTCCAAGCAAAGGGTCATGCGGATGAAAGAGAAGAGAAAACCTTAATTTTGGTCTTTCGGGTTTTCAGATTTCCAGAATCCAGGAAACAGATATTTCTTGCAACAGGAATTCCAAAATCGTGAAACGTGAAGCACCTTTTTATTCAGATCGTGGTCACCGTCGATGGTCACGTGAGGAGAGGGAGTAAGCTAGTATGATGAATAGTGCATGAGTTTAATGCACTGAGGAGATTCATATTAAGAAGCATGATACTCGTACTAGTAAGGTATAAATGATATAGAACGTGCAAGTAATGCACATGTATGATGTAAGGGTATAAGTATACTAGGGGCCCAGTATGAGGGCCCAGATGAGTGAAACGTGAGGTGAGAATTACACTTGCCAAAATTGAATGAATACCATGGATACATGGTTGACTCCATTATGAAGAGTCGCGAAGGTTCCGTCTTGAATGATCGCTTAAGGGGAATGTACTCCCTTGCCCCAGAAAAAGACAGTACAATTAAATGAAAGAGTAAACGAGTGAGGATGATTTAATGTCATGATAAGAGACAAATGTTTATGCCTTTGAAGATCACATGAGAAGGACTGTGAACAATCCAGAGATGACTGATTTTAAAAATGGAAATGTATGTAGGCTATGAAATATACCTACGATAGCTACATACAGGCTTAGGATTATGAAAGTGGTTAAGTACATCATATATGTAAGTTAACAAAGATGCATGTTTATATTCCTTAAGGGGAATATTTGGTAGACCACTAAAAGGCCGACTCAAGGTCGAGGCCATCACAAGTGGTGATGGATCCACAACAAGGAAGTTGCATGCTGAAGGAGTTCCCGGTGGAGGAACTGTATAAGGTCTCTGTCATAAGAATAGAGTCAAAACCTTGATAATTGTTGAAGGTTGGACAATGGGCTACAAGGCCTGTCCATGTATAAGAATCCTGGATTACATTTTGAAAGAATCATGTAAGTAATAGAAGACTAATAACCAAATATTGACCATTCTGATAACCGAATGGAAGTGTGTAGGATGCACATGTTCATTATTCATTATGAGCAAAGAGTTGCTACTAAAGCATGCTGAAGTACCCTAAGAGTTAGGATGAGCCTAACCCAGGGCTGCTCAGAAAAAGAGTAGTTGTGGAAACCAGTATGGTTGGTAAGAGGCCAGAAAACCCCTGAGTATGATTGAATGAATAAATGGGTACATTTAACTTATACGGCTTGGTTGAAGCTGTGATTAAGGAAAGGCAGTGAGACCCTAGAGATAACTTGACTAGGTTGAAAATCCCCAGGCGAGGTAGAAAGAATTGGGAGAAGGGGAGAGCCCTCAATTCTTCCCTTGTTGTGCATTACGTTTCTATGGGATGAGAAAGCTAGTACATTGATGAACGAAAATGATTTGACACCATAATAATGATGGTTGTAATGCTGTGAAAACGATTGAGAACTGTTGTGTTACACTCATGAAAAACATTAAGGATAATGTGATGAAGTGCATACAGATATGCTAGACGTGCCTGAAAATGTTTTTATTAATTAAACACTATGATATTTGCATTTCAATTTACATGACGATTAATATGCCTATGGTGTATGTCATGTGTAGAAAGGAACAATATTGGAACTGTTGAGAAAGAAAGTTGCCAATAATGAACAACCTCAAGCAGAGGGTGACCATGGAAAGGCTGCAGTAGAAAGGTTGTTGATGAGACTGTGAAAATCCCGCCAAAGCACTACTGATAAGGTAGAGAAAAGAGAGAGGGTGCTAGCAGCCAAGGGTCGGTATAAAGATATTTATTACTGTGTGGCATAGGGTATGAAGGGATTGGGTAAGAACCCCTTCCGAAATATTTTACTATTGCATAAAATTGAAAGCGCATTTGTATGCCTTGGATACCCAAGTAGGGTATGATTAAGGAAGGAGAACCTGAATAATGGAGGTATGAACCTCTGGTAGTAAACACTGGTTGTAACCCTCGGAAGAATTCATGAACTGATATGTCATGAACACATGGACCAATCAAGGAACAATTGGAAACAAAAGTGCTCATAGATAGCAAGTTGCATGGAATTACTTCCAGGAAATGCATATTTGCATAAAGGACAGGCAAGGGATTTCTCATTAAGGAAGGAGGACCTTCCAACATTTCTATCCACATAGTATAGGTGTTAGAGAAAACCAAATTTGGGTGGCCATGAGTGTTGGCACCCTGGTTATTAATGAAGGCATAATGCGTGGGTGCATTCATGCAAAACTTTTAATTTTAATATGTACTAATTTGGGGTCATTTTCAGCCTATAGCAGGAAGCGTGGTCCTATTGTAAGAATGAATGAAAATGAATGAACCATATGAGGAAAAGGTCGGTTAAATTCCAACAACCCATGGCCAAGAACTGTTCATAAAGTGTGATGAACTTGAAATCAATGCAAGAATGCATTGGGTATGAATGTTGCCATGGATAGTGGCACATTTGTTAAAACCCTTTGAAATGTTGAATTACGTTTGGATATATATATATATATATATATATATGGAAAATCTAACAATTTGTTTGGCTGATTGAAGACGAAATTGCAAGAAGCAGGAAAGAGTCTTGGATATGGTAGTTTTGTAAGTCCATAAGGAAGACCGATTACCGTTGAGACAAACTGCAAGGGATGGTATTTCCCTTTTTGAGAAAGTAATTTAATTGTTAAGAATGCACAATTCTGCAATTGTTGTGACGATGTTGTAAAGGTGCAATAAAATGTATATGCATGGAAAAGCTAACAAGTTGTTTGGTCGATTGAAGTTGAAAGTGTAGGAAGAAAAGTGGTCTTGGATATGGCGGCATTGTAAGCCCATAAGGAAGGCCAATTGCCTGTTGAGCCAAACCATTATGGGAAGGAAATTCCCATAATTATGAATTTGGTTCCTGTGCGGAACAAATATGAAAACAAATCGTGAGATTTGAATATCTGTGGGTGACATATTTGCAATAAAATTATGAAAGATAGAATTTATAATGATGTCTCATGAATTTTGTATACATGTGATACAGGTGAGAAGAAAAGATTTGTCCTGAAAGGAACAAATGAAGGCTGTCAGAGCTAAAGATGATGAATGTGGCTACTGTTGAGCCATGAAAACCCCGTGATAAGCCATGATCACCTGAAAATTATTGTGTTGAGGTAACACTAGCCGAAGGGATGCCTCGACAGAGCAAGTCTGAGGGACGCCTCGACTGTAAGACTCAATAGGATCTCTAAGATTACTGTGCGAGAAAACCTCAGCAGGGCAAGATGGATCGCCCGAGGGACTGTATAACAGTGAAGGAGATGCCTGAGCCTGGGCCTGGAGGGAGAGTGACCGCAAGGAAGAGGAGACCTTAATAATTTCCTGTAAATTATTGGGATCATGCACATAGTGGGTAGTTTCCCATGCGGAAAAACCTTGGAAAGGAAGATGAAATCATGATAGCTCTTGTGAACTATTAAATTTGAATCATGCACCCAATGGGTATGTCAAGGAAATCGATGAGCATGGATAAAAAAACTACCATGTGGATACAGATTCACAAACTGCACAGATAAGTATTGTGCCGAGATTATAAAATTTTCCTTTTGAATTTTGAACAACAGTAAGATGTTTTCGCACGAAATTGTGATTACTATGCTTGTTGTCCAAGAATTATTGAAGGCAGGTGATGAAGACTAAGATCCTAAAAGAGGACCTGACCGAGGATGAAGGTCAAGACTTCTGAAGTGGCTAAATGAGAAAGGCATGATAGGTGTTTTTGAGAAAGAACATCAAGGAAGGTGTTCCTTTAAGGGGGAGGGAATTGTAACACCCTATTTCCCCCAGTCTGTAAAAATAATTATGTTGGCCAAGAACTATGAAAAACTCAAAGATGTAAATGTGTGATTGGAATGGACCTTAGTAAAAAGGTCCATGAATGTAAATAATATTATGAATATATATTGCAGGACTGTTGAGAGGGGATGTGCTGAAAAAGAGACCATGATGGCTGGAGAAAGGTGGTAGAAGGAACCTGGAAAGGTGGCGTTAACTTCCACCGAAACCGATACTGTATTTGGACTTCACTGGCCTGGAGAACCAAGAGCAGCTCACTGGCCCCTAATTAAATAACTCTCCAAGTTGGTAGGTAAATGGCTCCTCATGAGTAATGAGGGATGGGGGTGAACCGCCCATCCATAGAATCCTTAGACCTGACCACTGTGAGGAAAATCATGCTACACACAACCTAGCCGAAAGGAGAAAATGTAGGAAGAGTGGGCAATCAAGGGGGCAGATGCGAGGGAAAGAAGAGGGAGAACTCTGGAAAATTACAGAGTGAGTGATAGCAGAGAAGAAGGAGAGTAACCTTCGTTCTCAATCACTGGAAAATAGAGACTCGGTCTAGCAACATCGTGGTCTCAGCTCGAGGGTGGCTAGTGGTAAACACGTTAGGAGTCGCTCAACCTAAGGTTGGGTGGAAACGATCGCCCCTCTCAGCAGTTGCAATCACATCGGGTGTTATTTCTGATAAGTGTTTTACATCTTGCATCTTGAAATTTATATGTTGACATGTATGCTCATAGTCTATGCAGGTTATGAATGGTTTGACTATAAGTTTGTATGTGTGGTGTTTTGATCAGAAATGGTGGTTGCATTCTTTTATTGGAAGGACCACGTATGGCTTATGTTTATAGATAGATTTATATATATGTATACTGATCTAAATCAGAATTCAAGTCTTCTTTCGGGAAATCTATGCCCTTATTCGTTTCCAGAAATACCTGGAATAGATCTGTATGGCTTATGTTTATAGATAAATTTATATATACGTATATTGAACTAATTTGGACTTCAAGTCTAGTTTTGAGAAATCTATGCTCTTATTCATCTCCATTAATGCTCGTAATAAATATCTCCACAGAGATACCCTCTCTTGGAAAACTTACCAAGAACCTGAAAAAGGATTTGAAGGCGCAAGTCTTAGTAATCCTGTACAAGGAAGAATGGGCCTCTCAAAATCCTGAAATAGCCGTGTAGGGATAAGAATCAATTGACGGATGAGATCCTGTTGGAAGATCTGCGGCTATTCACGACCGTTAGATTGGAGGAAGAAACAAGGGCGTTAAATGCCTTAACCCTTTTCCTCTATCTTCGTGAGTAGCGAAGAAATCGAGACTATAGATCCCCAAGGTCCGTGGGAGTATCTAGACCGTTGGTTTTTCCACATCCAGGGAGAAGTGGGAGAGTGAATAGTGTGGGACAGATCTGAACCATCAAATCTTAGTTAGAAAAACCAACAACTGTTGGATTTGTCAGGAGATGCATGAGGGTTAAGCCCTCGTGAACAGAGGCGAAAGTCCCAAAAGAGGAGTTTGTATCGGGATTTCAGAAGTCCTGATAATGAGAGGTTGGGAAACTTCACAATGAAAGTCTCGAAATAGATCCGAGTCATCCATCCAGGAGGAGGAAACATGTCGTGAGATCACCCATCTCGGGATTTCGGACTCTGGGATTTCGGAGGTCTCATTGACAAGAGATCGGGACACTCCATGGTTGAAGTCCTGAAATAGATCTAGACCATCCGATTAAGGGAGGACACACATCATGAGATCACCCATTTCGGGGATTCAGACATCGCGAAACAAAAGAGGAAGGTGAGAATTTTGACTTTGCACCTGGCAAAGTCCCGAAACAATCTGGACCGTCCATCCATGGAGGATACGTGGTGGAGATCGAGATTCCATCAATATTTTGGATACCGGGGATTCGAATTGACAGAGGATCTGTGTCACTGGGGGTCGTAATTCGTGAAATTGCGAAATGAAGAGGACCGTCCATCTGAGGGAGGACACGTGGCAACAATCCAGGATTTCAGGAGGGCCCCGAAAGGAAGAGTTCATCGGGATTTCACAAATCAGGAATTCGAGAGTCCCGTTGACAAGAGGTCGGGCTCTTGTATTCATAAATTCTGAAAGGAAGAGGAAAGATGTCTTATGAGGAGTGGTCACCTAGATCAGGGCATAGCCAGGAGGGCTAATGTGATAAAGTCCATTTCAGGAAATCGAAAATCGAGAATTCGAGAGTCTCGTTGACAAGAAGTCGGACTCTCGTACTGATAAGTCCCGAAGGCAATAAGACTCTGGTCTTATGAGAAGTGGTCATACGAGCCAAGGAATAGCCCAGGGAGCTAATTTTTGATCGAAGTATTTTTCGGCGTTATGGTGTTTCGAGGTTTACAAAGTTGAAAGACTCGACCCGCTTATATCGTTGAGTCACAAAATGCGAAAAGGCACCTAGTTGTTTGGCTTGTGATCATGATCAACGATCGCATGAAGGTGGAAAAAGGGAAGAGCTAGTATGTGCTAATCCCTGTAGGATTTCAGGGATTATGTCCCTCGAGAAAAGGCGAAAATTTATTATGCCGCAGTAGGTGTGTTACAGTGACAGTGGTATCAGTCGCGTACATACGCAAACTGACCTTGTATAGGCCGCATTCATATGCGAGTTGTTTGTGTAGCAAGTCACATATCTGTGGTGAAGCCTAAGGAAAAGGGTTATGCACATGGATTGCAGTTTGATGTGATGGTATAACTCTGTGATGTAGGGTCTGACATGGTTTATTGTAGGTTCTGACAGTGTTTGCTGCAGGTTTTCATGATTCTATATTGGATTATGTAAGGTGATGATGTAAAATAAAATCTTGGGTGCATAGCACTAACCCATGAGTATGGATTGATGCATTTTCTGTTGAAGAAAAATGTTGGTTATGACAGTGAAGTTATGACACCTTGGTTATGTGATATATCTTGATGATGTATTGGAAGCTTACTTGTTGGAAAGCTTGATGCATGCATTTAGCATATGGATGAGCTACACATTGGGACATGTGGTTGGTGAGTTGATGAGGTGATCATGTTGTACATCATTGATGATTCATAGCTTGATCTATAACTGATACATGTTAGGTACACTCATAGATGGCATATGCTTGATGATACTACACCATTGGTACTACTTGATCAACACAACAATTGGTATCTGTTTAAGATACATGATTGTGGCACTTTGTTCATGATGGAGACATATCATGAGTGCTATGACACATGGTGTACGTATTTGTATATGCACATGTTGGCATATTGATAGAGGCATATGATTGATACATTCCATGGATGATATCTTTTTCCACATTGCATGATGTTGATGTACATGGTTGATGTACATAGGTGTTGTGCATGATGAGCACACATTTTTGTACATGATGTGCTTGGTTGATATTTTTCTCATGATTCTTTATTTCATTGTTGACATATATTTTGCTTCATGATGCTTGGTACAGCATGAGTTTGATGCATGAATAGGTCCAAGGATCGGTATATGATAGAACATTGTTCATCTTGTAGAGAAGATATGGGAGACATACCCATAGGGGGAGTCATTCTTCTTCCCATGATTCTAGGAGGAGATATTTATCATATGCATACCTAGAAAGGGGCTCTATATTTGAAGAAAGAGCACAGAGGCATAATTCCAGGAGGAGCGATGGTCACAAGGGGAGTATGTTCGATGTGTTTTTAGCATTACATCAAAGTGATATCCCTTGTTCAAAAGGGGAGAGATTATTATGAGGAAGATCAAAGGCACTCAGATAGGGGGATCATCCCCAAGGAAAGTTCAAGCACAGGGAGTAGCCCCAAGAGGAGAATGGCCCCTTTCCATTGATGTTAAAGGGGGAGAGATAGTCACATTGATGTGAGTGATGATTCTTGATTGGGAGAGATAGTCACATTGACTATTGATGTAGAGCAGGCCTTATCTGCATGTTGACATCAATAATTGGTAATTGGTGTTGACATCAATATTGGTATTGCCATCAATGCCAAAGGGGGATATTGTTGGATCATGTTGTCATTGATGCCAATGGTTTGATTGATTCATGTCAAGTGATTGATTGATAATTGATGTAATGTAATATGTGTTTTCCTTGATGAGAATGCATAGATCAATATGGATCAATGAGTTGTCATTGATATGATGAAGATGGATCAATGAGTTGTTATTGATACATGATGAAAAGGGATCGATGCGGTTTCATTGGTATATGATGCATTGTTGGAAAAATGTATAGATGACTCATTAATGTCTTATCATGATTGATAAGGTGCACAAATGGATGAACTCCAAAGTTGTTCTCTTATGGTGAAATCCCTCATGGGAAGATGCTTTGCGGATTGAGTTATCCTAGAAGAATGGTTGGAGGACCCATGCTATCATTATTGTCTTATCATGATTGATAAGGTGCACAAATGGATGAACTCCAAAGTGGTCTCCTTATGGTGAAATCCCTCACAGGAAGATGCTTTGCGGATTGAGTTATCCTATAAGAATAGTTAGAGGACCCATTCTTTTATGTGGAATAATGATATGAAGATCAAGGAAACTGTTGGTGAAACTATCCTAGATGGATAGTGCTTGTCATGCCATTTTCGGTGGTATGTGGAATGTCACATAAGTCCTCATGGTTTGAGTGTTATGGCCTTACGAAGATGAAGGACCCCCACATGAAGGCTTGAAGCCCCCAAGGTCAAAGGAGTTAGAGTGACCTAAAATAAGAAATCATTATTTAAATGATAAAGTAAAGTGACAAAGTCAAGGTGGATTATTTAAATAATAAAGAGAAGTGACAAAATCAAGAAATGATAAAGTAAGGCGACAAAATTAAGAAGGAATATTTAAATGATAAAGTAAAGTGACAAAATCAATGTGGATTATTTAAATAATAAAGAGAAGTGACAAATCAAGAAATGATAAAGTAAGGTGACAAAATCAAGAAGGAATATTTAAATGACAAAGTATTGGAGAACTTTCTATTTATGGAAAGTGGTTAACCCTAAAATAAGGAAAATATGTTAAGTGACCTAGAAATGGGTTAAGTGACCTAAAAATGGGTTAAGTGACCTATAGGATGAAAGTATAAATAATATAAAAATGGTCTCTTGTATATAATAATTTTTGTGGATCAATGGAGAGCTTCTTGTGAGAATATCTTTTGGAGTATTGGTGAGGAGCTTCTTGTGAGAGCTTCTTGAAACTTTTTGGTGTGGAACACTTGAGAAGATTGAATATATATAGGTTAATGAGGTAACTAAAGGATATGTAAGACGAATTTCAGAGGGAAGGTGAAGAAAAGAGGGTCAGAATTCAAGGAAGGATAAATTCTTTTCATGATGCTTTCTAAGGTATGTTATTTACAGGTCATCTCACCATTTCCATAATAACTATTTCCTATAATGATTCAGACCATGAGATTGATATTCCATTGAGGAAACATATGCAAGTATCTGTGGTAAAAAATTAATCTTTTGGTTCTTTGTATTTTTGGAGATACACTCCGTGGAAAATAGGGTTTGTGGCTAGTCCTGAAACTAGTCTAAAACATGTGTTTTGGGTAAAAGCATCATAACTTATTCATAACAGATCCAAATTCAGTGAGACCAGTTCTGTTGGTTATATTATAGTATGTAGTATTGTGTGTAACATTTTCATATCGATTCAACAAATATTCCATGCAGGTAACTCTCTACAAGGTCGCTCTCTAGAATAAGCTAGAATTCAACAAGGTATGTCATTTTTGCTATAACTCCTTTTCTGAGAGGTTCCAAGTAGTGATACCTGAAGGAATTGCATAAAAAAAATTGAAGAAAATTGTGTATCAGTTTCATATATTTATTCATTACATGTACAAAGTTATGATTATTTCAAGTTAGGGTTGTTGACTAATCCAAAACTAGTCATGGTTGAGACAACTAGTTGATGAGTTGGCACATACATGAGGTGTATAGTTGATGATGTTGGTACATATTGATGAGTCATTTTTTATGAGTAGTTGACACATGATTGGTATATACTTGGTACATGGTTGGTTGCACTTTTTTATGGTATAGGTTGATTACATGTTGTTTGACACAGGTTGGTGCATGGTTGATGCACTTGTTTATGGTACAAATTGATATCTATTGAATATTGTTGCCTTATCTCAGTTGGTTCTGAGAATGTAAGTTGAGTCTTGCACATAGGATGGTTCTCTTGTAGATTTGTACTCTATTCAGTTATTACTGAAAAACCCCCGGATTGAAGTCCATAATAAAAAAAAAAAATTGTACATACATCTTTTGTTCCTTGTGTTCCTTGTGGAGATGATTTGTTGATGATATATTACTGATATATGTTGCTGATATGTATTCACATATAACTGATTATTAATGAAAACAATGAGTAATGAGTAAATGTCGAATTCTAACTAATGAGTTTTGTGTAAGAGAGAAGTTTTGGGAAAAAGATCCCCACACTCATTCACCCCCCCCTATAAGTGTGGTAGGTGTGTCCAACAAGGTGATCATCTACTTGACCTAGCCCATATACACACATCCAATGATATAGAGGAAAAAGTGGCATTTTATTGATGGATGGTTGATGAGCTACCAAAGACTTCTTGTCTTGTGTGTGGAAAATTCAACTTGGTGGAAATGCAAGATGATAAACAAGGTTTGTCATCAGTTAATATTCTTCAATGTAGAAAATATGCATGGAATTATTTGAAATCCATGTTTAGGTTGTATGAATTAAACAAGTTCATAGGTCACCACTAATGAATTATGGTTTACTTGGTTAATTTATGTAAAGGAGCCAAACAAGGCCTAAAAGGATATCTTTATCTAACGATCTTTTTATTTTGATTTCTCTAGAGGCCACCCTATGTAGGGCTTCAAGGATGCCACTCTTTATAGGGTTATATGTTTCATTGCTTGGGTCTAATCATCATCATCATCATCATCATATATATATATTAACAAAACACAATTTCATACCAAGTTAAAACTATCTCCCACATACCTTAATCATATCCCAAGAAACTCCACACGCTACCAAGTTGACCCTACACAACAAGGAAAAATACATGACCACAAGAAGGGACAAGAAGTATAAAGGTGTGACCACAAGGAACCTAGGGGCCAATGTAGTAGGGGACCAAAAAGACACATAAATAACAAAATATAGTAAGTTAATAGATCTCTAATGGAGTTGAGTCTTTGAGTATTTATGTATGTATGAATTCATAGTGTAAATTCATTCCCTAGAATATTTGGGTATTTGTATTAATTTGTAGTGTACATTTGCATTGGAAAACAAATACGAACACCCTAGCAGCTCCACACCAATTGGAAAATAGCTATAGAATTGATCTTCCATTGAAATTCCTACTCTTGTGTTGGTGTTTGTGTAGGTATGCACTAGATCCGTGATGAAGCAATAATATCCAAAATAAGAGGTAACTAGATTCTAACTTTTTGAATTTTCAAAATTGACCTCCACTTTCTCTCCACCATTTTGGTGATAGTTAGTGAGAAAAATTGCACCTATGTTTTTCTAAAGTCATGTCCTTGACTTGCCTCTGAATCACAATAGAGATGGAATTTTATTACGAGAATGTAAGTGTACTTGGAGTGATACAGAGTAATTTTCATTTACCTATATGGCTTCAATTTCTAGGTGAATACATTATTGTGCAACACATTCTGATGCCTTTGTTTTAATGGTAGAATGCATGACTCTAATTTCATGCCTATAAATTAGAAATACATTCTATTCACTATTATTCATTAAGTAATGGGCATATTTAGTCAACTCACCTTTGATTCCATGTTAGGTCTTAATAGACATCGTAGTAATTTCAAGTTAGGGCTTAACATGTATCTTGGTGATTTCAAGTTAGGTATTAACATGTATCTCAAAATTTGTATATCTTCCTATATCTCTTAATAATACGATAATAAGTTCAGATATCTCTAACATATTTGGATGTTTGGGTATGTAATAACTTCTTTTAAAATTAAGTAAACTTTGTAATGAAAAGAGAAACTATCTTGTTCTCTATAATGAATTTAGATATAAATGTGTAGGGATATCTAACCAAGAATGATCCATATTGGATAATTATATTGTTTTTCATCTACCTCGATGCTTTCAGAGTGGAAAAATTTGGAGAATCAACTTGTAGGGTCATTTTAATGGCAAGTCCTAGTTTGAAAAATTGGGGTTTGAAACCTTCTAGATCCATTTTGAGGAATCCAATGAAATTTTTTGGGGTAAAAAATTTCCCAATATAAGATTGAACTCCCTAATTCTATGATACACGTTGATACCTTTCCAATGGTGAAAAAAATCACTTCAGTTGGAGTTCCTATTGTTATCACCGAAATTTCATCCGCAAATGGTTACAGGGATCCAGCATCTTCAAACCACCCATTAGTTCACTCATGGACCAAAAATGCATTTCCAAAAGGTCCAAAACTATACAACCAGTTATAAAATCAACATGTACTAAAGCTACACAGGGAGTGTGCGCACATGCGCCATGCAGAAACGCAAGAAAAACACACATGCACATGATGTGCCACTGTGGATGCAAAAAACCACACACTGTTATAACCCTAGATTGCACTATCCCTGCTTATCTGGCATCAGGCCTATTCATGCCTCTTCCTAGCCAAAGCCATGTTGAGCAATTCCTCAAAAAACCCTCAAAACAAGCAACCCGCGCCCTAACTTCTCCCTAGGCGCGGGCATCCGCTTGTTGTCCTTATACTGCATGCGGGTATCCGCGGGCTAACCCAAAACAGCCCGCGGGTACCTAACAAAGCAAAAAATCAGGAAAGTTTCCGCCGGGACACAAGGATTTTTGTCAGTTAACTGGAACGCCGAGCCATGCATGGCCGAGAGTTCGCCAAAAACCC
>ML778660.1:705821-716558 GCA_009831015.1 Picea engelmannii | reverse complement strand
GTTTAGTCTTCTCTTGTATGCATGTGAAGAAAGGGGTTTCAGATTCGGGTAGAAGGTTAAAAGTTAAGTCTTGAGGGTCATGATCTGCGTATAAGCTTAGAGCCCTAGCTTATTAGTCCGTAGGGTAGAATACCCAACAACACACACCCCTCAAAACAACACATTTATGATATTGGTCGACCTTCCACCCACTTATGGTTCAACTTCCAAGTCGATTTGACACCCAAATCTTGGCTGAATCCAACTGGGGGGCTGGTCAAATACCTAAGGGTTCCCTAAAGGGCCCCTTGTTCACACTAAGAACTGGTTGCACAATGCCTCAAAGCTATGCTATAAAAGGAGGACATGGGTGAACTATATTTCCAAGGAATTAATTTGTATTTTTATGTTGCTTATATTCTCTTGGAGAATCCTCTTTTCTCATTAAGAGTATACAAGCACCATTTCATTTAGTCATTCATATCACCTCTTGAGTGAATGTGCTTTGGATTCTCTTCACCATTTCATTTCTAGCTTGCTACTTGTAAGAAGAGCTCAAAATTTGGGGGTCCAAGAGCCCTCCCTTGGAGGAAGAGGGGACCCATATATCTCCCTTTCTCTTTGGTGTTTTCCCACTAATGCAATCCTATCCATTGGTGGCATGAGTGTTGTTTATTTTTTATTTTAATGTTCTTATGCACTCTAGTTTAGTTTATTTTATTGTTCTTAGCTTAGTTCTTTCTTTACTTCTTACGCTTGATATTTCTAACTCTTTCTTTCACTATTATCTTGCCTAGCTAACCCAACTGGGCTTGTAAGCATCCTTATTTTG
Organism: Picea engelmannii; assembly: GCA_009831015.1. Classification (NCBI taxonomy): domain Eukaryota; kingdom Viridiplantae; phylum Streptophyta; class Pinopsida; order Pinales; family Pinaceae; genus Picea; species Picea engelmannii. The sequence goes on along the minus strand of ML778660.1, from coordinate 715,747 downwards.
CTCATTTAGGTGACAAAAGGGGTGCAACAGATTGGCGACTCCACTAGGGAAAGGTATCAATTTCCTCCCCCATTTGGGTTATTTTAGCTCTTCTTTTTGTTTATTTAACTTGCAGGAACCATAACCAGCCCAATCCTGCCTGCAAAAATCCAAATTCAAAGCTGAGCTAAGAGAATTTCATCAAAAATTTTCTTCACAGTCATGTAACAAAAGTGCATGAGTTTTTTGAACCACAGGCGTGTCTTTAGCGCATGTGTGCTCAACCCACTATTTTTCTTAGCACATTCTACGCACTTGCGCCAAAAGGTTATTTTTTAGTTGCGCATTGGTGCCACATGCACCTCTGTCTACTCTGTGATCCGTGCATCTGCTCAGAAATTCACACATTGTAAGGGTTTTGTTATTTTTGGAGGGCCCATAGCCTTCTCAAGATTGATTCTATGCAAATTGTAATATGCACCACACTTACATTCCCTCTCCACATGAAGGGATAGTCAAAACATAGACACTTAGGGGGTTAAAATCATTATTTTTCCTCTTGTTGCTTTCATTTTTCCACATGTATGGCTTGCTTTGATTAAAGTTAAGATGGAATCATTCTAAATCACATATAAAAATTGCATTGGGACCAGAAATTGGATATCAATCATTGAGTATGCTCTTCTCTCATGCCATAGAGCGACCTTGAGAATCAGAAAAGCGATTGAAAGAAAATTTCATCTCCCTTAAAAGACAAAATCTTTAGGAGAGGACAACAACCCCCTTGGGACTCCTCTTAGTTTATTTTTCAAACACATCTTAAAATTGAAAGGGCCCATACATGCCCACATACTATAAATATAGGATAGTGTTGAAATCTACTTTCTTAGATTAAATCACTAGGGAAGTTTAAAGGTTTTGTAACGGGCCCATACATGCCCACATGTCCACAATCTAGGATAGTTTCAAAGCTTTCTTAGATTAAATCACAATAGTGAGTTAAAGGATTGGTAAGGACCCATATGTCCAGATGTTAGTTCTCTAGGGACTTTAAAATTCCACAAGGTTGTACCAATGGAATTTAGTTAATTAGGTAATCAAGACTTGTAAGGACCACACAAAGTCCACATGCAGCAAGGTGACACCTAACTTATTAAAAATTTGGCACACTTTCACTTGTCCACACACAAAGTAATTACTCACTCACATAGTTTCCATCTCGAAATGTGGAGGTTGAAGTAAGTTTCCTCCAAAAGGATTCTGAAACACCCCACCCTTTCCTTGACGAAACTATCCACTCCCACTTAATTTCAACAAGGTTGGTTCACACCCCCAATCTCTCACACAAACACACCTAAAATATTTCTAAAAAATCACTAATTTTTCCTGCGCAGGAGGTAACAAAGGAAACTTTTTAGTCTAAGTAGGATCTTAGGGATAGGCATCCAAATAAATCCCTGTTATCTAGTTCTCACATCTTCAAACAATAGAAGTTGTCAAAAAGGGAACTTTCAAATCCTCCAAGTCAAGTGTTCCTACACCATAAGGTAGGGAGATACTCGTGAAGGGTTGAAGGTCGAGGTCCGATTGTTCTGTGCATCCCCCCTTGAGGAACTCACCTATTGGACGGGATCTAGCCCATGACCCATTTCTAAGGCCATAAATCTAAATGTCGCACTTTGACCGAGGTACCTAGTGACTGAATTTTTAGGACATCTACCTAGGTGGAAATTGGGGGCTGCAATTGCACCTTGATCGGATTTTGTGTGGCTATTGGGAAATATCGCTAGCTCTTTCAGGATATGCACCCTCTACCCCTCATTATAACTAATTACTTCATCCTTCACTAGTTCCTCTTCCGGTGGCTTCAGACCCCACTGTTGAGAGATATTGGAAGGGCCAGTGCTATTTGAGAGGAAGGACGTTACATATTTTAGGACACGGGCATTTATTTTTCTTTTTCTCCCACGCGGAAAAAAACCACCTACCCACAAATATGCTTTTGTATCAATATATTTATGTATGATGCTCTTGTGATTACATGTGAGTGTGAATTATATTGTGGAGGTCCAAAAATTATAAAGGCTCTTGTTCATTTATTTTCTCTTATCACAATTCACACACATCCACTTTGCTAGTTGGACATCATAGGGGACCCACAAAATCCCCGTCATTCTAGACGCTTGCTGAATCTCCCTCCGATTCTAGGGGGAGTTCCTATTCTTGCCAACTCATCGGCTCCACCTTCAACCAGTCCTGTGAGTGCTACTGTCTTAGGATCCGCTTTACTCGGTTCCCCTTTACTTGGGTCCACTTCAAAAGATCAACCAACCACCCAATTTCCTATATAAGGAAGCGGGGGGGCACACTTCTTCCCGAAGAGGAAGCACAACCCCATCTAGCCCCCCTCACGGGTCAGGGGCACACATCACTCACACGATGGTCAGAACAAACCCTCTTTTGGGGTCAGGCACACAAAACATTAGCACCATGGCTAGAACTAATCTTCCACCACAACCCTAGATGCCATGCTTGTCTTCCCTCAACATACCAAATCTGACTAAGCTCACCAACGATCCTATATTGCATGACCCCACATGGCCTGCCATGCCTACCAAACTCCCTTCAGACATTCCCAAGTTTGAAGGAAAAGCGGGAGATGACCCAACCAATCATATCATGACCTTCCACTTATGGTGTTCTTCAAACATCATCATGGATGACTCTGTCCGATTGAGGTTATTTCAATGCACACTCACTAGCCCATCAACCAAGTGGTATGTAGAAGAAAAATCTGGGTCTCATATGACCTTTGAATATTTGGAAAAAGCCTTTTTGACCTTATTTCAACTCCCAATCTGTCATGACAATGGTATCGAACTACTCTCAGAGTTTAAAAAAACCTCCACTACACACATCGCTGACCACATTCACGAATGGCATCGATGACATAGTCTATCCAAAGCAGAATCCACTAAACAAAAATACCTTAATTGGTTTCTCAAATCCCTTGTTTCCCTCCATGCCAAATATGTGGACACCACCTTCCCTTAGTCTGAAGAACAAGCCATCAACAAGGATCAATAGTTCAAGCTCATTTATTCTTAGTCAAGGTATTTATATACGGTACTACCTGACACCCCGAGACCCATGCCATTCGGCCAAGACAAACCTGGGATGTCTCACTCCACGGATGGATTGATTGGTAACACCACACACCACAATCCACACCTCCAACAACCACCTATGTATGGAACACCTCAATATTTTCCAGTATATGGAGGAAACCCTTATTACCCCCCTCCCCCTTATCAACAACCATATCCTGTTTCCCCCCCTCCACCCATAAGCAGACCCCCGTCGACCCCCATGACACACCCATATGTTCAACCTAGTTATGGAAATGCCTTTACCTCTGCTTACACCCTAAGCACTAGTGAAATCACCACCCCTTCCTATGTACCTTACAAATCATTACCACATCATAATCCATACTTTCTTTTTCCTGGTCCTCCCCATCCCACTGTTTCCCCACAAGGAAAACCACATGTTGGGGTTAATTTTGTTCATCCCTCTCCCATTCAACAATATCAAAATTTTGAACAGCTGAATACAACAAATCTGACCCATCAATCTAACAACGCCAAAAAAAAAGGAAAAAACCGAAACAATAATAATCCTGGACCAAGAGGAAACCAAAACCACCCCCAACAGAACCAACCTATTGGGGGCAACCAAAATCAGGGGAACCAGAACCCCCAAGGGGACAATAACAACAAACGCCAAGGGAAGAATACCAACAATCTTTGGACAAACTTCCCTTGTGCCTTTTGTGGGGAGTATGGCCATTATACTCACCATTTCCCTCAAATCACTAACTTCAAATGGATGAAAGAGTCTGGAAGTGGACCACATCCCCCAGTACTGCCTGCCCCCCAACAGGCCCCACAACAATATGTAAAACAACAACTCCTTGTCGTACTACAAAACCCTATTCCACACTAAGGGGTGATGAACACCCAACAAGAGATGCATCCAACCCCACCACAGATGGGTCAGTATCCAAACCAAGGTACTCCTACCGATTACACTATCCTCCTCACTAGTGAGGAGGAAGTCCTTCTACAAATGTGCATTCATCAATACAATGCACCATATGAACCTACTCCCACCACCTTGGAAGCCACCCCAGTCACAACTAGCCCACCTTTGATGATCCCTTTCCCTAATACCGACACACCACTCTATATTCCTTTCATCCCATTATGACGAAATGTCACCAACCCTCAGGCTAGGGAAACCCAGAATTATAGTCTGGTCGATGACATGGCACAATCCCCCACTGCCACGTTAGTCTTATAAGTTCTTCAAACTTGTCCTACTCAATGAAAGTCATTACTTTCCTCTCTGGGGGTGGTCGACCTTGCTGATACTCGACTCATCACCTTTGATCTCTATAGTGGGGAACCTCGTCTCCCTACTTTGGTCTCTTTCCAAATATCGGTTAAAATATGGAACATCACAGTTCACTGCTGCATTATTGATGAAGGTGCATCCACATGCATCATGTCCAAAACCGTCTAGCAGAAAATTGGCTCTTTTGATCTTATATAATTCGCCATTACTTTGAGGTCTTATGATGGACAACCCTTCTCTCCCGAGGGACTCTTCCAAATTGTCCCCGTTGAACTCAGAGGAAAAACTGTCCTCATCGATATTGAAGTTATCAACGCTCTGCTTGATTACAACATCTTGTTTGAATGTAGCTACATGTATGCGATGAAGTCTATGGCCTCTTCTATGTTTCACACAATGATGTTCCCTCACAACGGGAAGATAGTCACTATTGACCAAGTGTCACATTATGAGCCCAACCCTTCCTCCAACATCGATAACATTTTACCTCTTGTTCACACTAATCCCGAGGCCTACCCACTCATTGAGATGGGTCCCAGAATTTTCAAAGACCCATCCTTGCTAGGGAAATACCATGGATCATCTCTGCTCATACAGCCCTCAACACAAGTATGCATCATCTCATCCAATGGAATAGAAACTAGAGATATCCTTCCTCCCACAGAGGCTTCATTACTATCTGACGTCCCACTAGTCGCAAAGCTCCTTCCTTCAGAATCCCTTGAGAAATCCCCAACTACCCTTGTTCCTAACTATACCCTCCCCCGGGGCCACATTCCAGTTTGGGAGACAGTTCCCCAAGCCATCATCCAAATCCCCTTCTTTTACCCCCCACCAGGCATACAAGTTTTCCAGGTAACCGCAAGGCTTATCCTTCCCAATATGGTGTTGGAAATACCAGTATGGTATCTACATCCACCTGAGATGGTCCCTCAACCATCCCTCCCTCCCCAAACAAAAGGAATCCTAATGCAGATTCCAATACTTACCCCCACCATCCCACCCACACTCCCACTCACTAGCACCCCTACTACAGCTGGGGGCAGATGGAAGAAGAAAGAGCCCACCACTTCACCCCCATCACAAGTTCAACCTCCTTGTGCACTATGCGAGAAATATGGAAACCCCACTAATAAGTGCCCATCTCTCCTCGATCTACGCAATTTAATTCAATTCCTGTGGGAACTGACGCCACTCGTCACTTCCTCCAATGTTACCACTGTGCCCACTAACATAGGTAGCAAAAGGTTGAAGACCGAATTCGCATGTGCCATCTATTCTGAGTATGGCCATTACACCCACCATTGCTTGACATTACCTCAATTTCGACAGACTCTAACGGCCGTCCACCAGAGCTTCCAGCAAGAACCCCCTCCACCCGCATCATCTCACATGCATGTCACTGACATCCATTATGTCACGACCTCAATCAATGAATGTATGAGACATCATTTCTCTCTATGAGAATCACTTGATCATTTCACATATCAATGTCCTATGATCATTGAATACAAGCATCACCAAATGGCCCTTATTCAAAACCCTACACCCCCCCACTCCAACATAACTAATGAATACCCCTACTGCATCACTTGATGTGGTTCATATCTTCTCGCTGGAACCCAAGGCACTCCCTACTCCCCCATGGTTCCTGGATGATTTATATATGGATTTGCCCCCAAATCCCCCCAATTCTCCAATTCATTTCCCCACAGAAATTCTACTCCCGACTACCATTTTAAACCCATAGTATCTTGATATTTGGTTCATGTCAAGTGAACCATCCCAACCCCCTTGCGTCACCCTCTCTACCTCTTTACCACCAGAAAACAACCATGCAATGACAGTCACCATTGTTGTCCCCCCGAATCCGCTATATTCTCGACAGTTCCACTGCGACAAAGACATCCTTGAGAAATTAACTACCCCCGATTTCCCATGGGATGCACTCCATCACCGAGCACTCTTTCTGTCACAAGATGCTTTTGTGCCTCTTAGCCAAAAATCCATATATGCAATCGAATCCAAATATTTTATCCCATCAGGGCATATAGACTGGATCAAAATCCCTATCCTTGCCCCCGATGCTTTTGAGGAAGGTAATATGGCCAAAATTTCCCCCACTATCAAAATTGATATTTCCATCAAACTTGACATCATAGAGGAAATCACCATTTGCACCGCATGCTCTCTCGAAGAAATTATCGCTTACAAAGCTCTCTTCTAGAAATACCGAGACATTTTTGCCTGGTCATACACATAGATGCCCGACCTTGATCCCTCTATTGTTGAACATCGTATAGACACATGGCCTGATATTACCCCTGTATGACAAAAGAAACGCCCATTACACCCATCCAAAGAAATGACCATCAAAGCCAAAATTGACAAATTACGCACTGCAGGGTTCATATACCCCATCACATATACATCATGGTTCTCCAACCTTGTCTCGGTGAACAAAAAATAGGGCACTATCTGCATATGTACAAAATTTTGCGATCTCAATCATGCCTGCGCCAAAGACAAATTTCCAACGCCCTTTATCGACCAAATTATCGATGATTGTGTTGACCATGAAGCTTTGTCCTTCATGGATGATTTCTCTGGCTACAACCAAATTCAGATCCACCCAGCCGATCAATACAAAACTGCATTCACTACCCCTTGGGGTACCTTTGCATATCGTGTCACGCCATTCGGCCTCAAGAATGTTGGAGCCACTTTCCAATGCACCATGACATACATTTTTCATTATCTAGCTCAAATCATTCTCGCCTACTTGGACGATCTCACCGCTCGATCCAAGAAACACACTCAACACCTAGATTACTTATGAATTGTATTTCACAGGTTTCATCAGTACAATATCCGCTTGAATCCCCTCAAGTGTGTGTTCTGTGTCACCAATGGATGCCTCCTTGGGTTCATTGTCTCCCAACATGGCATCACAGTCGACCCCCTCAAGGTCCAATCCATCACGGAAATTCCCCCACCATGGAATTTACGCCAATTATAGAGCCTACAAGGAAAAGATAACTTTTTATGCCACTTTGTCCCCAATTATGCCACTTGGGCACACAGTTTCCTTCGCCTCTTACGTCATGATATCCCATTATAATGGGATGAACATGCCCAATCTACTTTCAACGATCTTAAAGCAACACTCTCCAACACCATGTTGATTAATCCACCCGACTATGATCGCGACTATATCCTCTACTTATCGGCCTCAGTTGTCTCAGTAGTAGGACTTCTAGTTCAGGTAGGGGATGATGACCATGAACATGTCATTTACTACATTATTAAAAATATTTCAAGACCACCCTTGGAATACAATCACAAAGAGAAACTCACCCTTGTAGTTGTCCTCGCAGTCTAGAAGTTGCACCATTACATTCTGCTTCGAACTACCAAAGTTGTGGCAGATTCCAACCCAATGCAATACTTTCTTAGTCGCCATCAAATCAATGACAAATTTTCCTGATGGATCATCATCCTTCAGGAGTACTACCTCAAATTTTCCACACCCAAGAGAAAGAAATCCCTCATCCTTGCCGAACTCATTATGACATTTTCTTTTGATACAACCAAATCTCTCGTCAATACCAACTTCCCCGATAAACATCTCTTTTTTATCCCTTGGGATAACCCTTGGTATGGAGATCTCCTCATCTACCTCCAAACATAGAAGTTTGGAAACCACCTCTCCAAGGATGGTCATCGACATATTCTACACTAGGCCCCCTGATACCTCCTTATCAGCGATATATTATATCAGCGAGGGGTTGACACCATACTTTGTCGATGTTTGACCATTGACGAAGATGATAGAGTCTTGAATGACTACCAGAGTGCCGCATGTGGTGGACACCTCTCAAGGATGTCTACTGCCCATAAAATCATTCGAGCATGCTATTTTTGTACCACATTGTTTCACGACTGCATCCATGTTGTGAAGCGATGTGACAAATGTCAGCTATATGCCAACAAAGCAAGAGAACCACCTACTCTTCTCCACCCAGTCACTACTGCTGGCCCCTTTTGAAAATGGGGCATAGACTTCATGACTTGCAACCCTCCATCTAGCAATGAACATAAATACATCGTTGTCGCAGTCGATTACTTTACCAAATGGGCTGAAGCCATGCCCACCTTTAACAACACCGCTGACACTACAGCGTGGTTTTTCTTTAACCATGTCATCTCCCGCTTTGGATTCACCCTACTATTAGTCTTCTATCATGGGAAACACTTCGAGAATGAGAATTTCGTCGAACTCTCCTCCAGTTTAGGCTTCTCCCATGAGTTCGCCTCCCCATACTACCCTCAGTCCAATGGATAGGTAGAGGTGGTCAACAAGGTCCTCAAGACCATGTTGCAGCGCATGGTAAACAAACATAAGACCAATTGGAACCTTTTGTTGTTTTCAACACTATGGGATTATCACACGGCAGTTAAAACTGCCATTGGTTTCACACCATTTCATCTAGTCCATGGGGTCGAGGCCACTCTCCCCATCGAATGCAAAATCCCCACATTATGCACTGCTATTGAGATATTAACTGACACTTCTCTGAAGGAGAAACGTTTGTTGAACTTAGAGTCATTGGACGAAGATCATCGATCTTCATTACAGAACAATAAGGCAACCAAAAAATGATTGAAGGCCACCTTTGATCACCATGTCAACCTTCGATCATTCAATGAAGGTGACCTTGTCCTTGCTTACGATATCACCCACAATACCTTCGACCATGGCAAGTTCGAGTCATTATGTCATGGACCTTACATCATCCACCATTGCCTCACTAAAGGAGCATACATCCTGGCCTCCCCCGAAGGCCACCCCCTCAAGGAACCTATCAATGGGTTGTAGTTAAATATATTTTATGCCTGAGCATAGCCATGCTACACTAGGATTTTTCTTTTTGTGGAGTTTTTAGTCTTTTGTTTTCTCTGTATCATGCGTCTAATCCATCATTGGTGTTATTGATGGATTCCTCCTCCATCATCCTACCACATTGGTTACACTGATGGAGCTAGCCATTAGACATAGAATCTCACTTCGGCCGCTTGGGCCCTCTATACCCCCTTGCATGAACTGCTCCACTCTAGCGGCATATGCCTAGGCTCAGCGACCAACAACCAAGTAGAATACATAGTTGTCATTGGCCTCTTCACCGAGGCCAGTAGCTGCCATATTCATCACCTTAGCATATTACTAGATTCCCATTTTGTTTTCCTCCAACTCAATAATGTGTACCATGTACACGATCCATGCCTTTTCCGCAAATACCTGCAAGTTAGACTTTTATCTTGACATTTTGATTCAATCACATTCACACATATTCCACGAAAATACAATCAGATAGTAGATAATATGGATAACCTAGCATTAGATTGGCATTTATCCCATCAAGTTACCATTACACATACATAACTCATCAAAAGTTTGTCATAACATATAGATTAGACATCATCAAAAGCAATACAAAACATCAACACATGTGAACATCACAAAGATCCCA
>ML778660.1:693872-705779 GCA_009831015.1 Picea engelmannii | reverse complement strand
TATATATATATATATATATCGGTCAATGTGCCATCAATGTTTACAAAAAATCATATGTATACAACATCCTTAGGTTGGTGAACCACCTCACCCCTATAGATACAAAACTGATGTCACCACACCATACAAAAAATGGGCTCGCAGGCCTATATAAATAGAAAAATACATATATAGAGGCCCTCACGATGCCTTTAGAGAACCAACACCTGGTCCTCTATCTGGAGGAGGTACCCCACCAGCTATTGGTCCCTCAGTCCCTGGGGGAAACTGCCCAGTCATCGCCAACCCCGCTACGGATGCTTTGCAGATCAGGGTCCAGGACTCCACCGAAAGACCAATAAACTACTCTAGGACACCCTCATCATGGATGCATATCCCCCTCAGGTACTCCCTGTAATACCGCCTCTAATCGATGAATAAAATCCACAAACTCTCCCTCGGTCCCTGTCGAAAGAGCTCTCGACAGCCCTGAACTGGGGTCATCGTAACGACATCTCCTAGCCACTCTCTCATCATCAACATGCCTCTCCCCAACATCATCCTATCATCGTCTCTCCCCTGCTCTCGACTCTCACCGTGGAGGTCTCACCAGCCCTTGACGAGCCGACACCTTGATCAACTCCACCTCACACCCACGAGGCCCTACATCTGCACACACAACAAACAAACGATAGCATCAACATCCATCCATACATAAAAATATATGTTATACTATCTAAATATCAAACAATCAAAACAAATACATCCACATACCTCTCTGTTCAAACACCTCTCCAGGGGGTAGCCCCATATCTAGGTCCTCTCGGAAATCCACCCTACTATACGAAAACTGGAAGATAATCTATGACATCTGATGCCACACCCATGTAGCCTCAACCAAAAAATAGTGGCCACCCTCCCCACCACCATGACGAACCAATATTGTCGCCCACCACCTCAGTCCCAGCTTTCGCACACCAAGTGCATCTAAAAGCACTCTAGGGTGCAACATTGACACCCTCTCCAAAAACCACGACAACAAGATAGACCCAAAGGAAAAATCCTTTGAGTCAGTAGCTCGACACCAAGATAGACACAAAGGAAAACTCCTTTGAGTCAGCAGCTCGACACCTGTCAAGCTTCCCTAACATCTTAGCGTGGAGCATCAACCCCCAGGCAAAGTTCTCACCATTGAATGCCCTCTGCATAATCCTCAGCTAAACCCCACTGATCCACTGAGTCGCAAGAGACCCATAAACTCTCACAATCATAACTACCATGCAACGATGTACAAAGGAGTCCATCGCCCCAATACTCACCATGGAGCCCGACATAAAGTTCTACCCTGAGCAATACCTCTGGGCTAAGACAGCCAATTTCCCATCCCTGGGTAACACGAGCTCCATCGGTAACGGGGTTCCCTAAAAAGGGATCCCAGTCAGAAAATATACATCTTCCACCATAGTGAAGGTCAACTGCTCACCCTGCACCATGAAGCAATGCAGATCCAGACTCCACATCGAAATCATGAACTGCAATAAGTACTCCTATGCCCGCACTAGCGAACACTCAAAACACTTCAACAACCCACAAGCTGCCAAAGTATCCCGGACTGCCGGTTCCTCATCCCTCATTGCCTCCCTTAGGCATGACCAATCTCTATCTCTCCAATGAACCAACATCATCCAAATGGTCACCTACATCCACATATACAGTATTTGATCAGCCATCACAACCCATAAAAATATCAAAATCTCCACAAAAGATAAATTTTTACACCCATCTTCTTTGCCTCAAAGGCATGACATTTTTTCCCACAGGTGCACACCTATGTGCACCTATTCATCCCATAGTCGTGCACTCATGCACGAATTTTGGCCATACATGGGCACACCCATGTGCCCTTGTCACACATACAGATGCACATCATAGCGCGCCTGTGCACTACACAGTTTCTCACACATGTGCAACTGTCAGGAACACAACCGTGCATGCATGCACTGCTATGCTCCAAATAGGTGCGCATGTAATGCACGCTTATTTTTCCCCTTCGAGCACCCCCATCCGTGGCTCTCTCAATTACAACCACACACTCGTGTGCACAAATCTTTTGATCACCCGCGCACTGGGGGGCCCACCCTCACAAAATTCCCTGTACAGTCATATGTACAACCTCTACCCAAAAAAGAAATTCTAGCTACTATGCAGGAGGATACAACCACTAACATGAAACTCGTTGATCCTGAATCGGCTGGCTCGATCTCCCAAAATCTTCAAATCTCTCATCGAGTCACTCTGGAAGAAGGTACAAATGAGGTGGCAATGTGGACCCTACAACTATATATAGTCCCTTTTGCCACACTTCCATACTCCATTCCAGGAGCTTTGAACGTCCATTTTTCAATCTGTCTTCAGCCACGGGACCAAGATCTTGCCACCTACATTGGCACAATCCCCAGCCCACCATCCATCCTCAGCGCCCGGGGAACATTTCTCACATCATGCCCAGGTACACATGCTTATGTTCAAAATTATCAAATAATCGTTTAATGCTTCATCTTTAGATATTGTTCATGTCAGGTATTTGGTTTTCATGTGTCCAGGTATTTGGTCACCGTAAATCAACATGGTCCTTTCAAGTATAAAATCACTACTAGCATGTAATCATTCCCTTTGAATATCAATTGCATTTCCTAGTTACACCCGCCGATATTTGCCTCTAGGTTCCCCCCCATTCGGATCTGCAGTACTCCTACCTCCCATTTACTATCCCCCTTGGCACTTTGACACTTATGATTCTTTCACCCCTAGGGATGGGAGTCATCATAGTCTTTTCATCCTCAAGAATTAGTTGCATGATCCTTTTCCTCATTGTGATAAATTCCCCATAATGGACTCCCACATAATCTCATCCCGATTGGCCTTTTTGACTACACCTCCACAGTATCATTATCCCTCCATCTCATCCACCATCAGTTTTCCCATCTATAGATTGTCCTCCATTCATTACACCTAATGTAGAAACCCATCTATGGGGCCCCCACCCTCCACCTACTTTCCACGCAACTTGCGCCCTCCCAGGCCAAGCCATATTTCACTGGGGCACCCGTTTCTGTATCTGTATGATCATCCCCAATTATTATTTATTTATTTGGTAGTTGTACAAAGCCTTTGTTTTTCAGCCATTACATAGTTTTTTGTCATCACCTTTGGTGACATTCCATTTTCTAGCAAACATAACCCTTGTCACCCTTGTTTGGGCCATACATTATCTTCTACTCTTGTTGACATCATCCATAAACCCCGAGAATCCCACAGTCCATGTACCCCTGATATATGATTTTTTCTACTTTGTCACGCCTCTGGCACAATTTCACCCCAATCTAGTCGCCCCCTGATACTAGATTCAGTTTCACGGTTGTTTCCACTTCTCCTTCGCAAAATGCCACAACCAAGGGTAGTCTTGAGTCTCCCCGTCTCTCGACTCTATCCATGTTCCTCCTCAGTTCCTTATTTTACCTGGTGGATTTCATAAATCCCTTTGCTTCTTGGAGTCGTGTTTCCCTTTCTGTCAACCTCAACAAAGTTCCCAGAAGGGCAACAATATCTTGGCTCTCATTAACTTTATAATGCGGAGTCTCAGACGACACAGAGAGAACCATCCTTTCTCTCTGTTGTCATTGACCCCCACAACATTTGACTTCAACACTTTATCATGTGGTGATGGGTCTTACTTTGTGACTATTGCAGTTGTTTTTGTATATGCCAAAGACCTCTTAACTTTGATAGACTATCAATGTCTACGTATCATCGACACTTCTCATAGGCGTCCTTACCTTTTTCAGATTTTGTTCACCATTAGAGTTGCCCTCTGTCATTATCAAACCACCCCAAAGGGAACTGCAGTGATCTACATAAACACACAACTTTAGTTACTGTGTTGCACATTTTTGAGTTACATGACACGAGCATGGGGCATGCTCTCCTTGTTTGTACACAGTTTTATTTTTTCTTCCCTTGCGAAAGGTTTGGATCTTATAGGTTCCCCTCTCCCTCCAAAGGGTTTCTCTTGATACTCCCCTCAACGCTCTTTCTTACAAAGGTACTCTCAGTAGAAGAAACATTGATGTATTTCAGCTATAGGTATGATCCTAACCTCACACATCAGGGGGCATCTGTTATCACCGGAATTTCATTCGCAAATGGTTACAGGAATCTAGTATCTTCAAAACACCCATTAGTTCACTCATGGACCAAAAATGCATTTCCAAAAGGTCCAAAACTATACAACCATTTATAAAATCAGCATGCACTAAAACTACATACGGAGCGCACGCACATGCACCATCCAAAAACACAAGAAAAATGCACATGCGCACGATGCACGACCGTGGATGCAAAAAACCGCGCACCCCTCAGAATGATGCATTTATGATATTGGTCGACCTTCCACCAACTTCTGGTTCTGCTTGCAAGTCAATTTGACACCCAAATCTTGGCTAAATCCGACTGGAGGGTTGGTCAAAGACCTAAGGGTTCCCTAAAGGGCCCCTTGTTCACACTAAGAACTATTTGCATAATGCCTCAGAGCTATGCTATAAAAGGAGGCCATGGGTGCACTATATTTCCAAGGAATTCATCTGTATTGTTATGCTGCTTATATTCTCTTGGAGAATCCTCTTTTCTCATCAAGAGTATACAAGAACCATTTCATTTAGCCATTCATATCACCTCTTGAGTGAATGTGCTTTGGATTCTCTTCACCATTTCATTTCTAGCTTGCTACTTGTAAGAAGAGCTCAATATTTGGGGGTCCAAGAGCCCTCCCTTGGAGAAAGAGGGGACCCATATATCTCCCTTTCTCTTTGGTGTTTTCCCACTAATACAATCCTATCCATTGGTGGCATGAGTGTTGTTTATTTTCGATTTTAATGTTCTTATGCACTCTAGTTTAGTTTCTTTTATTGTTCTTAGCTTAGTTATTTCTTTACTTCTTATGCTTGATATTTCTAACTCTTTATTTCACTGTTGTCTTTCCTAGCTAACCCAACTGGGCTTGTAAGCATCCTTATTTTTCTCATTTAGGTGACAAAAGGGGTGCAACACCTATGAAAACATTATACCTCCTACAAGTTGACCTACCTTGTTCACCACCATGGTATGAGAGGATGCCACGTTAGCCCCCATTACTCATGCATATGGGGCTAGTCATGTATGAAATTTAAATAAGATTCTAGAGGGTCCAAAACCTTATCATAATTTAGGGTTGAGGAAATTAAAACCCTACCCCTACATGACTATCGGGATATGTTAAACACTAGGCCACTAGAAGGAGAGGGGGTTCTATTATTTTGAATTGTATCTTGTTCCATAGTTGAGCATAGTAATTGAGAGTGGTTATTGTGAGCATAATATATGAGGAGAGATTTTGTAGCAGCCATAGAAGCTATAGTGAGAAAGGAAACTCCACATATAGTGCCTCTTTCTTTGTACTTTCTATTAAAGAAAAGAAAGAGAGTCACATCACCTTCTAGCTAGGTTTTTTCCCATATTGGGTTTCCTAGGTTTTATCTTTTGTTTATTTGTGGATGGTGTATGTACTTATTTTTGTTCTCTATTTTTCGCATTTGAACTATTTCATACATTTTAAGTAGAAAACCAATAATTAAAGAGTCTGAGATATAAAGGAAATTAAGCTTGATAGTAAAGATTTCAGTATTTTATTGGATCTGTTGTGACGAACTATCTAGTGGAATATCCATACCAATTTACAGATCATATTGGTATTAGACTAGGTTTTCTTAGGGAATTTTTGGAAATTTACAGAGATCCATGAATTGATTTAAGAAGAAAGTTGTAGAACCCTAGCCATGGATGACAATTATATTCATAAAAACCCTCAAGATCCAACAGAGGATGTATTTGATAGGTTGGAAGAGACAGTCGCAAACATATCTCACAATATATTCCTCCTCATGGTGGATCTAGTAATTAATTTTGGACCGTTCGAAGAAGTTGGAGGCTCAAACTTAGAGATCAGATTAGATAGGAAATTGGGAGAAAACAAAGACCCCAAAAAGGAGTACCAAAAGAACTCTAGAAATAAAAATTGATTTCTAGTGCCACAAACCCTTCATAGTTCCTATTCAAGATGGAAGAAAAAGTGGAAATAAATCCATACCAAGGTGAGATCAGCACATCAAAAATGAATCACTAGTTGCGCCAAATATAAGTTTATTTCAACATTGACCATATAGATGAAGAACAAAATGTATTATTTGCAAGACTGAAGTTAGATGACCGTTTTTTAACTTGGTGTGAAATCCATACATAAACACCTAGGCTAGAGGGTGATCCACTAGTAACCAGGTGGGAGGACTTGAAAAACCTCTTCAAGTCCCAATTCTACCCTATTGGGTATGTAGAGGACCAATAGATTTGGTGGCACTAATTCAGACAAAAGTAAGGGTAGAGTATATAGGATTACACCACTAAGTTCATAATGATGGCCATGATGTTGGATATCTCTCCCAAGAACCTAGATGTACTCCTCAAGTATATGGGGGGTCTGCATAGCCATCTACAAAATAAATTGATGCTTTTCAAGACAAGGAAAACAGATGAAGCATGTGTACATGCACACTATCTAGGAAACAGAGGCCACAAAAAAGGGTATCCAAGTGGTTCCAAGTAGAAAGAGTACCACAAAGATTCCAAGGAAGGGAATAATAAGTGGAAAGGAGGAAAGGATGAGAAGATAATTTCCACTTCACAACATTGCAAGGATCTCAATAACCATTGGAATAATTGCAATATTGATGATCACACTAAAGAAAATTGCTAGAAACTACATCCAGAGTTGAACCCAAATAATCGCAAGAAGGAAGAAAAGAAAAAGAATATATATCCATGGAATCGAGCAATCAAGTTGAAAGTAGATTCGATGTAGATGAGAATATTTTCTGCACATCAGGGCAGAAGGAGGTGAATTTGAATAGCCTTCATCACTAGGAAGAGAAGGACATGACCAAGCTCTTCCATATCAAGATTCAAGTCAATAAAACCAAGATAGATGTTATGTTTGACTTTGATTCATAGGATATTATCATAGCAATAGATAGGGTCAACAAGATTGGATTATAGGTTCTTGATCATCCTAGCCCCTATCCATTAGTTTGGGTAAACAAGTATGCAAAAATCAAGGTAACAAAATAGTGCAGGATTAAATTTGTTGTAAGTGTCGATTTTATTGATGAAGTGGAATTGGACACAATACCCCTTGACGTATGTGGAGTAGTGTTTGGAAGCCCCTACATGTATATGAGGGATGCAATCTTCATGCGAAGAGACAATAAATATCGACTAATCAAGGATTGGAAGTCATATATCATCAATGTGCATTGTTGTTCCAGAGTCTGTACTTAAGGCTCACAAGTACAGTGTCAAGGCATCTGAGAGTATGTTAAAGATTTATAAAAGAATTACTCTAACCTTCGGTATAGGAAACTAATGAGGATTTCTACATTCTCGTTGTCTAGCTTCCAACTGTTCCTGAGTAGTAATATCTTGTTCAATGGATGCCCATGAACGTTCAAGTTCTTCCCGGGTGTTAGTGGTTTTAAGGATTGTATCAAAAAGATTTAAAGCAATGTGTGTTTGATTAGATAGTCCGGGTTCAATATTCGGTTGAGTTTCTATAGGAACAGTCATTGAGGAACATTACTAGTAAGAAATGATTTAAAGAGAGATTTCAACGCTATTTCAATTTGGTCTTAAGAAAGAGAAATTTTTACTTTAAGAATAAAATAGAAATGAAAATAGAAGTTCCTTTCCCGTAACTGTATTATTTTTCATAAAAAGATGAGGGTGAGAGAAAAACATTTAGCTGCAGATAACGTAAGGTTCCTGTCAATAGAAAACTCACACATACACAGAAGAAGAAATTAGTATGGAAATAATTGACATAGTGTAAATAAATATATAATTTCGTAAATGCAAATTGGTCTTACACCCGCTGATAGCTGGTGCAGAGGAAAGACAATAACCAATTACAGAAAGATGAAATCCCTTTGCTATAGTAGTGGTCGTACTAAAGTATAGCGATACACATCAATTATGAAAAGTGGAATGAAATGAAACATGAAACATAAAGAAAACAAACTTGTAATACAGTTAGGACGGAATCAAGAATCTTAAAATTTGCTTGTATTAACTTCTTAATGCAAAAACTCTATTACAATCAATACCAAAAAGGTCCAGCCTTTTCTTCTTCCTTTTGTGATCTATTTATACAAATTTGCAGATCAGTTTAGAAAGTCAACGGTTTCATAAATTCATTTACAAACGAGAGGAGTGAATTCACTCCATCTTTCCTACTCCATTTTCAAAAGGCGCCAGGTGCTTGTCTTTGCGTGAATTCGGTGCATATGATACATTTGTCAACAAACTGGGATACAAGCTGTGAAGGCTCCGCTTGACAGCTGGCCTCGACGAAATAACACTCTTGGGCCAACTGTGGAAGTTTATCACCCATTTGTACATCAATGATGTCAAGGGCACTGAGTTGTGCGCTCGGTTGAATCAAATGTTTATCAACTTGAGCCATGTCTACCCTGTCCATCTTAGAGATATCCGTCGAATCTCTTTCATTCTTCTCCTTTAGATCGAGAGAAATATGATCTACATTCATTTTCCTTAGCGTCTCTGAGTCACCTCCACTCTCCATTTCTAACAGCTCGCCATCTATGGAATTGAAGGCTTCTTCTAATGAATTTGTTACTTTTTAAGCCTGTTCCTTTCTTAAGCTAATATTATGTTCCCAATCCTTTAATAGAATATTACCTCTAGTTTTTTCAGCGATGGTGAGTCCTAGAGAATCTATTGAAAATCTGTTGTTGGTAGCTATCACCGCCTCTTGAAAGGCGACCCGAGTAGCCTCTGCGTTCCTTTCTTTGACAATAATATTTTCTGAAATACGATGCATCAACATGCAATCTTCTCGAATCACCCCCACTTTGTCTAATAGACTCTGTTGTACAGAAGAGATCATGCTTCAGATATCAATCGCTCGGGATTTAAACCCCTCGACGTCGATCATCCTACTTTTAGCAACCTCTAACTGAGCCTGCAACCCTGTGATCATACTCCTCTGCTGACCTGCCTGTATTCGACCATCTCAGATCACTGAATTTGCTTGTTCCAACTTGGTTTTGAGGACTTCTTTTTCCTTTTGATCAGCCAATCGGGCCAGTTCTATTTCTCCACTCGCCTGAATCTTAGCGCTTTCTACGGCCGAAGCTACTCGGTCTTCGAGAGTCTTGATCAGGCGATTCTTTCTTTTGAGCTGATTTTTCAACATCCCGACCAAGAATTGATTTGCCGACGCATACGCTCCTAGCGTTCCTGCGATCTCTGTGGCGAATTCATCATTCTTTTTTTTCTTTCCATCTGTCATCACTTTGAATTTTTTAGCAGTTGATCCTTCATCCTGGTAGAACTCCCTTTTCACAACTTCTTTTCTCTTTTTGTCAAAGAAGAACTCATTTGGAGGAAGTTCTTCTGCTCTGATAGGCATTAGCTCCTCACCGAAAATCCATCCCTCTTCTATATTCCCTTGCGTTGACTGCAAGGGTGTGACAAAAGTGATGGGTTCCCCGATCTGTTTCATTGCCTTTCCTGGTGTGATGACTGAGTCCTACTTCTTCGGAGGATCAGAGGTCTTCGTCTCGGTTTTGGGATTCTGGGTTTCTGGCGGGTCTGTGTTCTTTACTTCCACCTCTGGGCTATGTTCCTTGGATGGATCCTTGGTCTCTTGTTCTACTTTGAGATTCTTTCTAGACCCCCCTTCCTGGGGTTTTTCGGGGTTAGGAATTTGCTCCTCAAAACCTTCAACATCCTTCCTTTTTTCCTCGGAAATACCCAAACCTCCCAACACAGTGGGAAGGCTTCTTCGTCTATGCTCTTGGAATTTTAAAATAGAGGTCATGTCTTTGGGTGCTAAAGATCGGATTCGAACTAGCACTTCCCCATAAGACCTCATCCCTCGGAAAATATCATCTGAGGGTGAACACTCGTGTTCAAACTTCTTCAGCCCACAATTTGCCAAATGGTTGCTTACAATTTTCTGAGGATCATGCTTTTTATACTCAATAGAGACCAAACTCAAGTCTTCCAAGGTTGCAGCCTGTTATCCCCGATATCTAAGGATAACTAGGAGATCATGTATCGAGGCCCACATGGTCCTAGACATGGAGTACCGAGAGCTGGAGCGACTTGAGCATGGCCCTGGAGGGCCCATCTTTCTTCTTCTCAACAAGCTTTGTGCTGTCAGCAGTACCAGCCTCCATCACTACTGGCCTGGACTTGCATCAAAGAGGACTCTTACTCCATGAGGTAATTGGTCCGAGGTATCATGGTATGTGTCATATTTGATCATTATAACCTTCTTATGTATGCATTAGGTTCCTTTCATTTCGGATGACTGCTTGGATCTTACACTAATCCTCTTGACCATTGTTGGGGTGATTGATGGGGCAACTTAGCAAGATGGTATTCATGGGTTTTGGTTAGCCACCAAGAGGGGTTTGCAGAGCCATCGTCCGCTCCCACCATCTTATCACTTTTCCATCTTATATCCCGCTCATCCATCCCATTTCCCTAGTCTGTCCATTAGGATGATCTTCCAGGGTACATCTTGTCTTGTGGGAAGAAGGGGCTAAAGGCCTAGGAGGTAAAAGCAGCTGGTAAAAGATAAAATCCATAGGAAAATAAAACCTAGATATGTTTCACCCAGGGGATCCCCGAGAAGGCAATAAAAAGCCTCTCAATAAGAAACTAAGGGACCCTAAGAAAAAATGAAATAAATAAATGCAAGAACTAACAAAGAGGATGGGAGGTCTCATCACGAGCCGGCCCATTATGTTCATAAGTATTTCGCAGTATGACATTGCCACTATCTGGTCACCAAACCAGGGTAGTGACCTTTGGTTGCATGGCTAAAGGAAGGGGGGTCTCATCATGAGCCAACCCTCTCATTTCTGCGAAGATACTAGTGGGTAACGCTGTCAGCTCTGGCCACCAAGCCAAGGCAGTGTCCTCTTCATCAAGGCTTGTAGTAAAATGAAAACAAAGAAAGATAAGGCAATAAGGGCTTGGAAAAAATGCATCCATGATGGGTACAGCTCGCCTCCTACAAAGGCACCCACAGACAACACCAGCCCTTGGTCTGACTATGAATGGACATCCCTAAAACCATATCACCACATTACACATGGATTGAATGATCCTTTGAGGAAACTCTCCATTTCCTATGGGTATTAGCCTAATAGGTGGTCTTGTTGGTTACCTTAGCCTTGTATAGTGGGTCTGTGTAATGTCTTAGAGCTATTAGATGAATTGTTAGGGATTTCATGCATTTATTTGATAAATTTAATGATGAAATATGATTTACATTGCTATGATGTCTAGGACTGATGAGCCCCTGGAGGGCGTAGTCTTTGATGTGCAGGACCATGCCCGGCGGACAGGTACCAGAGGATCGGTGCACATGGGGAGATGATTAGCTCGGACCTCCATGGGGCAGAAGAGCCCATCAGGTGGTTGCTGGGATGGCAGAGTCAGGACACAGTTGTGACGAGCCATTGCATGGAGAAGAAGAAGGACGCCCTCATCAGGACGTTTTGGCAGAGACCTAGCCTATGGGGATCAGCCCCTTGCAGATGGGATGTGTGCTGGGCCTTCTGGGCACACATAGCAGGTTGCAGAAGCCCCAAGGGGGCCAACGTCTAGCATGTGGGATGTTGATTATGCCCTGAAAGGGCCAACGTCTCCCCTATAGGGGCTTGACGCCTTCATTTTCTGCTCATTTTGGCATTTTTAGCATGTAAAGTGACAAATAATGACATTTTGTAAAAGTCAGCCTTGTCGGCT